>QFEC01013284.1:0-29054 GCA_003316585.1 Gomphus bonarii | reverse complement strand
AGGTGAATACAATGGCTCTTCAGCTGTAGCATGTGTGTGTTGATCAGGAAGGTCCATGTGGTCTTCTTTGATGTCTGGGACTGTTTCAACTTGAGGTTTCTCTTTGATCAGTTCAATACCGCATGATTCAGGGCAGTGAGTCATTTTCACCTTTCTCAAGCACCAATTAACTTCTGGGTTGTGCTCCGTGAGCCAGGTGTGTCCTAAGATGATTGCTAGGTGCCCCAGGCTTGTCACTAGAAATGTAGCACGTTCTGTGTGATGTCCATATGTGCAGATGAGATCAACCTCTTCCTTGATTGAATCTGCCTCATTAGGAGTGCCATCTATGTTATAGACAGGTATAACATGAGGAAGGCGGCAGGTTTTGAGCCTTTCTGCTCAAACAAATTCAACATCAATGAACATTCCTATGGCACCGCTGTGCATCAATTGCTAGAGGATGTCCAGTGTCAACAGACTGGACCTTCAAAGGGACCTTGGTGCACCGGTGAGTGTCAGCGGAGCATACATAGAGAAGGGGAAGGGGTTGCTCTTCAGGGTTTGGGGTGGTGGGTTTGATTTCAAGCATGACTGGTTGGGTTTCAGTTGGCAATGAGTGTAGCATGTCTCTAGTATTCCCTAGCATACATGTTTCAAGAACTGAAAACCGATTTGTTGAGCAGGGCATGTCTTTCACCACTGACTTGCCTAAAAACCCTGTTTTCCTCCTTCTTCAGAAGCTTGGGCCCTTGTCTTCTGTGCTGCCTCATGAGCATCTAGACTGTGAGGTTGGTGCAGACATGTTCTTTGTGGGGCTCTGGGCATGCTGGGGAAATATGGCCTTGCTTGCCACAGTTGTAGCATATCTGAGTCTTGATGCATTGTCAATTGGAATCTATATCCATGGGTGTAGCAGTGCTGGGTGTGAGCATGGAAGGAGTGGTTGCAGTGTGGATTGGGACAGTGTGGTGGGAACCATGAGGTGCTTGTGCCTTCTTAACTTCCACAAGATGGTGATAGTTGTGGTCAATCTGACATTTGGGTTCCTTCCATGCCTTGAGGTTGGATGGGAGAAATGATTGTGCATGGATCTTGTCTATAATTGTCACTGGAAGTCCTCGTGCATAGGCATCCTCTAGTGCCTCATCATTAAAGCCTGTTCTCCCTGCAAGTATCTCAAACTGTGCAGTATAATCATCTGCTGACATACTAGATGTGATCTTGAGGTCATGCAGTTTAGTGTGGGCTGTTCTGGCATGATCAGGATCTCCAAAGGCTGTTTCAACCTGCTTAGCAAATTCATCAAAGGTACTGATTGAAGAGGTCCCATCAATGATAGCTTGTGTTTCATTTTATGCCCAGGTTGCTGTAGAGCCCCCTGACATGAATGAGAGGGTGTATAGCTTTTTTGTTTGTTCATCTGGGAATGCTCCTGGTTGAAGGGTGATAGAGAGCTTCACAGCACAGATGAATCCCTCTGTGTCTTCCCTATCTCCAGTGAACTTCTCTGGATCAGTTGCCTTGATGGAGTGATGAGAAGGGGGGCTGGGTGCAGGAATGTGGGTAGACAAGTACTGGGTTGCTGCAATTGTGGCAGCTGAGGCAGTACTGGTCATATTGTTCTGCATAGCACTCAACTATTCTCTAAGCACTTCATTCTGGTGCTTTAGGAGGTCAATTTGGTCTGCCTGGTTGGCAAACATGTTTCTGAGAATGGCACCAGCAGTGCCTAGGGACTCCCAATACTCCTCTAGGATTTGATTTGACATGTTATGAGGTGGAAACTGATGGAAAAGATGTGTGAGGTTGTCTGAAGGGGAGCTTGATCTTCTGTGAGGGTAACGCTATTGACAAGGTCACAACAACAAGATACTCCAATATTTAATGAGCTGATAAGGGGGTTTTCCACCTGGTGTAGTGGTAATCCTCAGTTTATACAAAGGTTACTAGCAATAAATACATAGAAAGCCCACCTGGTGTAGCAGTAATCCTCAGAGATCAAGCTGAGGGGTAACCATTACACCAGTCACACTTATATACCCTAGTGGAAAGTCATAGAAGGTTATAGAAGGTGACAGAAGGTCATGGAAGGTCATGGAAAGTGATGGAAGGTCCCAGAAAAATACAGAAAGTCATGAAAAGTGATAGAAAGTCCCAGAAAGTTACAGAAAGTCATGGAAGGACATGAAACAACAACTGACAATGATCTTCAACTGAAGCCTGACACATGGCCCATGTTACTGCCCATGCCATCAGCAATCTCACACACACATGCAGATGGTTTCTGCATGCAGTGACCTCTGCCTTGCAGCAGGTCTTCCACAGGTTCTGAGGCCTCAAGTCCTTTGAGGGGGTTGATTCATGTGGGGTCCACAGGGTCTGTAGCCAGGCCTGGTGGCTGTAGTTGTGGGGGATGTTCATGGATGGCACTGCTGATGTTCTGACTACCTTGAGGGGCTAACTCCCCCTCAGTCAGTTCATTGGCAGGGGTAACAAGGATGGGGGCATTAAATGTGACATTGCTCTCCACTGTGATATGGTGTTTCCCAGGCCAGTAGACCCTGTGCTCTCTGCTCTCATCACTGTATCCAACCCATCTCCCTTCCTCCACAACTTGCTGCCATTCTCTTTTAGGACAAATACCCATGTTCCCCACTCTGGCAGGTCCATGAGATTAGGCTTTTCACTGTGAGCAAGCTCATATGATATCCTGCTATTGAGTGTATGCATTAATGTGCAGTTTTGAGCCATACCGCATGCTGGACTGACTCTGTTCACATGAATTTGGGCAGACCTGCTGCAAAATGCATTGCCCATGTATGTTCCAGCAGTGTCCAGTTCAACCACTCTGATACACCATTCTCCTCCAGCATGTCATGCATGGTGAGGCTACATACAGTCCCCTTTGATTTCAGGTGGGCCATGAATGCATTAAATAGGTATTTTCCACCATGGTCTGTTTGCAGGCACTTGATCCTCATGCCATGCTGGGTCTCCATCCATGCTTCATACTACTTATAGCAGCTGAATGCATCACTTTTCTTTGTCATAGGCACCAGGTACATCCACCAGTTGTGATTGTCAGTGAAGCTGACAAAATATTCCAGTCCTTCAATAGGACTGAGTAGCTGGCTGCATCACAGCACATGAGGAAGACTAGGGTAAAGGCAAGATCAGGGCAGTACAGCACATTCTTTAAGGTAACATGCATCATCATTTTACCATTAGAGATGTCAATTCTCATATTGCCCATCCCACTTACCCTGAAGACAGTCTTGTCCACTGAATTGATTGTATGTGGTGTGATTTCTTTAAAGGTGAGAAATTGGTATCAGTTTGGTGACATGTGACCTGATGCACCTGAGTCATAGATGTTGACTTCCTGTCCCTGTCAACAGACTTGTTCCCAGTGCAAGTGTGATCCCAGAAAATGTTGTGGTGAAGGCAAAGTCCTCACCTTCTGTTGCTGTGTTTGCTAATCTGCTTCCCTTCTTGTCATCCTTCTTTTTAGCCTTATAATGACAACCCACCTTCATGTGGCCCTTTTTGCCACAGTTCCAGCACTCCATGTCATTGCAGTTCTGGAGGCATTGTTGTGGCCCTGGTGCTTTCTGCAGCCCTTTGCCACTGTGAGGGTGTTCTTGCTTACCTTCAGTTAGTGCTCTTCAATGGTAAGCCTTTCAAACTCATTGATTAGTGTCCCAATGACCTGATCAGGCTTTAGTTTGGCTTTAGCATGCATGTCAGACATCATAATTGCATTGATGAGTGGATGATATGACTTGGGGAGTAATCTGAGAATCATGGTGACCAGGTCTTCATCTGTAAGTGCAGCATTCATACCTTCAAGTTGCTCATGCATCTTCATGAGAGATTCCAGGTGTATGTGAACATTCACATTGTCCTGAAACTTCAGTTCATACTTACAGTGTTGCATGTCAACCTTGACCATAAGTGTAAGGGCAACCCCTGTAGCATTTGCCAAGGTTACCAAGGTCATGCAGCCAAAGCTAGCAAGGGGGAAAACCTCAGTCTATTGAACAGTGTACATAGAATTAGAGCCTCACCTAGCAAGGGGGAAAACCTAAGAGGAAAAACTTAGGGTCCCTTGCTAGTGAGGTATGCAACCTATATACTCATTGTCCACTTCCTGCTTCCTCAGCATACCTTAATCCTCAATTGGGCCCTAAGGTATGCTGGTCCCATAACCTGTAGCTGGTGTTCTGGTACTTGGGCCAATACCTCAGTTTCTCAGTTTGGGATGTCACTCAGTTGAACCAATCAACCATTGTTGCTCTTATAGTCTGTACACTCAGTTTGGCTCAGTTACTATCAGCATAGGTGAATTGGTTCAGCATTGGTTCAGGTCGCAGAACAGGTAGTCCCCTGACAATAAGTGCTTTGGTCTCATGCTTTGCACACACAGCTTCTCATAGCTCTTTTGCTGTCACAAGGTTACAGACTTTTATAAGTACATTGTCTGGGACTGTAGTGTAGATTTTCACCATGATTGCTGCTTCACATTGGTTGTAATCATCCCAATGCTTTTCTAGGTCATCCAGCCATTCCTCCTTGTCTGTTAGTACATGACCATTAGGATAGGTGGGGATCAGAGGAGGAATTCAAGCAGTCCCATCTAGGTGCCACTTGGTACCATGGGTTGATGCTAGTGTAGCTAATGTCTGACTCTTCCAGCTAACCCAGTTTGTGCTATCTCATGCAAGCTTGGGGACAATGAATGACCTGGAGGTAGAGGAAGGCATACGAGGTTCTGTGGGATACATAACATGTAGAAGTTAAGCACAATAGCTAAGTACAGACAACCTCAGTGAATGGGGAGTTCACTGAGTGAATACTATTAGCCTACCTAAGTACAGACAAGCTATGAGATGGTAAGCTTAGTCTGTCTATGTAGAGAGAAGGATACATATCTCAGTGAATGGGAAGTTCACTGAGGTGCCTGTAACTATGTGTCCATTCATATATACAGCCTCAGTCATGGACTGAGGCTACCACTACCTGCATTCACTGCTTACTCATACATGTTTCAACACTATCCATGCTCTCTCCAACTGACCAGAGGAGGATTGTAGCGTTCTTCAGAGGAATTCCCAAATCTTCCATACTTTGGGATAGGTGCTGGTCCAGAATTTCCACATACTTCTTTGCATCTATCCTCCCCTCCACTTCTGTAAGTATTCCTACTCCATTCTAGCCCATGCAGTCCCATACCATCATTTTTCCTCCATACTTCACTGTGAGAAGTGTTATCCTATCTGATATTGATTCACCCTTCTTTTTCCACACATATTGTTTCCCATTTAACCCAATCTTGTTAATCTTGGTCTCATCTGACCATATACAACTCTCTTCCAGTCCTCAATGGTCCAGTTCTGGTGATATAGGGCAAACTCCAATCTCCTCTACTCGTGTCTGGCTTAAGTGGCCTTTTTGCCTTGACTATTGCCTTGAGATGGTTCCTTTTCAGTTCATTCCTGACAGTTTATGGACAGACAGGCTTCTGAACAATAGTGTTGATATAGTTTGTGGTCTGGATAGCATTGTCTAGTTTGCCAGTGGTAGTTTGATTTACAATCCTCCTCTGGTCAGTTGGAGAGAGTACAGATGGCTTGCCTCCTTTATGTTTCTCCTTGTCCATTTCCAATTCCTGGTATATTCTGCGTTCCTCAGCATTAAGAAGGGTATATTGCATAGGGATGTATCCTGCTCTAACATTCTTCTGAACCCCTGCTGAATTGGTGGCATTCATAGACCACTTGCAGGAGATAATAGCCAAAATCTATTGCACAGTTTTTTAATGATCCCTTGGGTCAAGAAATGTTTCAGGAGCATGTTGCTGATGGTGTTGGTATAACAGTCAGTTTGTTCAGGTGACCTGTTACTCTATCTAATACCTTTTGTCTATCTCTAGGGTTTATTGCCATGGATTGTTCAGACTATCGCACTATGCCGGTTTTTTCACCTGCCTTTTTATTCTATATAGGAAGTCTTTCGGAACCTCACCCGAAAAGCAGTACATCTTCAGAATCTTCATGGCTCTTGTTTTGGCAGGGTACTTTCCAAAGGATCTCTATGGTAGACCTGTCCCTAACATTCAGGAACAACCGCTCCATGACATGAAATCGGCCTTCTGGATTATCGTGCTCTTTTTTATCGCCCTCTAGTGCCAAAGAGGAAGATGCGCTGAAGGCTGTTCTGAAACATTTCGGACACTATCCAGCAACTCAATTGGCCAAGCTGATATGAGGCGTCTTCTGTTAAGTTATTCGGAAAAGCGTTGGGAACGTGCTATTCATCCAAAACTACGCCGCTTTGCGCCAATGCTGTGCGCTATGGCTTCGCACTTTCAAAACTGCTGGCACTTTCGAATAGGAGAAAGGAATGATCATGGTCAGGCAATGCGAAGAATTCTATGGAAAACTATCCTGGATATGGATGAGGACATCTTGATTGACACAGTACCCCTTGAGGTCACTATGCCATCTAATCTACGCTATTATACAAAATACAATAACAGGGGCTAAAACGAAAAGCGAATGAATATGAATATGTTGTTAGCGAAGACGAATCGCTGGGCACGACAATTCCACCTTCTGAGAGGAACAAAAGAACACTGCATAACTCCAGCCAACCGCTGAAGGACCTCTCGAGCAGGGAAGAAAGCGTGTCTCAGGTTCTGAGGAATATGAGACAATCACAAAAGGATGGAAAGAAATGGCTCCACTCCAGTGAAGTGCGATATGTGGGCCTTGATCTATGCTCCGTTGTTATGATCAGTGAGAATGAAAGTCGTAGGATCGGGATGCTTAGATAGCTTTCCCCGGGTTTCAGTAGATTGCAGAATATGCCCAGTTAAGAGGATTCAAGATCCCTTTTCTCTCTTCGGGAGAGGCGGGGATGATCATACTCTAACTGTGGGAATAAGCTACAGGGTATTATTAGCGAGTTCGCTCCCAGTCATTATTCGTTCCACCTGGGCCTCTGTTACCCCTTCGCTTGACGCCTGCCGGTATCACGCTAACCTGTTCTCGCGTCGTTACAAGAACGTGCTTGTCCACCAACTAATAGGGTATGCTCATGAGCAAGCAATATCATATACTTCAACATACATACGTCATTCAAAGTATTGGTCGACTTTGTGAGTGCTGCAAGGTACGCGGTCATCTGAACGTCAGCATACTCCTATGACAATAGTTATCAGTGAGGTAATGATTTGCCCGAGAAAGGAGAGAGCATACTGTATCGAATTCTTCCCGGAAATCAGGTTGTTCAGATGCTGGAAGGGAGGCAAGGAGGGCAGAAAGCGACCGGAGAGTTGCATGATCTTTCGGTGCACTGCCTAGATGCTGATATGTAAGGTATTCCACGAGATAGGAGACAGGAGACATACTTGCGATCACAGACGTGACGTAGGACACGAGGACTTGTAGGCGGTCGTGGAGCATCTTAACAGCGGCTCGTTGGGTCTGTAGATGTGATAATACTGCATACCAATATGTTTGTGAGAAGACATCCACATAAACACATAATAATATACTGACGACTACTGCCTCCCTCACCACCTCTTGCAGTCCAGTCGACAGCTATACGTTCCGCTTCCCCAGTCTCGATTGCATAGGAAGCCTCAATGAAGACAGCACGGGATTTGCGGTCCCGGATCTCAAGAGTGGGTTCATACGCCTTGAAGGGTAAACCCTGTGTTTCTTTGTAATCTCGGGAGCCGGGCTGTAACAGCAAAAGTAGGGGAGTTGAGGTGTACTCTGTGAACTACAAACCACAGGTTAAAAAAATAACATTATATTAATATCCACTGAACCTGCTCATGCAATTTGATATGTAAAGAGGTAGGTTCAGGAGCTACAGTATACCATCCGATGAGCTCCAGGGAAGGGAAGACTTGTTTATCTGGAATTTGATATCAACACATGCAAGGTTATGCAAGAATGAAGTGGACTACATTGCTGCGTCCGAGAGATCAGAAATTCTCGATCTATGATGATATTTTCACCCTCAATTCCATCTGTCTTATCCGCGGCGAGTTCAAAAGTATTGACGATTTCCACCTCACGACCGTTCTGTGTGCCTAACAGAGCACCCAGTACTTTCACTCCATCAATACTATCGTCTCAAAGAAACGCTAAAATGCTCTCACCAAACGGAGTGTTGGTGGCTTTCTGAAGTCTTTGACGAGTAAGATGCTCTGAGATGTTAAGAATAGGTAGGGGGTGTCTAATTAGATGATTAAACTACGTTGTCTGGGACTGGGAATCCTAAGCTCACACAGAAAGAGATAATGTCGAAGTGGTCGACGAAGGAAGAACAACTGGTTCGTCCATAACTGAGGTGGCGGCGCAGCTTGTGGACAGTCATGGATCCAGTTTTTACGCGTCCACGGTAGTCCACGCGATTCTGATTTACACCATTGCTCTCTTATCGTCTTCCCTGACCTGACCTCCCGCTTGCATATCTCATGTTATGTCTGGCTTTGATATAGATCGAGTGTATTCTGTTCCAGTCCATGACCAACCTGTCACGAATCCAGATGCTCCTTCCGAAACGGCAAGACTTCTCAATGAATTTCTTCTACAGTTTCGCGTCGGAGGAGAGTTCATCTATCGGTGAGTGTCTCAATTAGTTTAGTTATGTAGGTGCTCACCGTTCTTTAGAGATAAGCTACGTGCAAACCTGCTGTTAAAACAGTTCCATCTGGAAGTCGATCTTCGCCACGTCGCGTTGTACAATGAAGACGTTGCGCATGCCATCCAAGACAGACCTGGAATTGTCTTGCCTATGGTTAGAATGAAATTTAACGAGATATAGTCATGTCTCTCTGATGACGTCGTGTAGTTCGAAACAGCAGCTACGAAGGCGGCTCGGTCCATTCTGTTTCCCCTAGCTGGTGCCAGCCCTGAAAAGACAGAGGCGGCGGAGAAAGCAGTTGTAAATGTTCAGATTACCGTGAAGACGGGTTTAAACATGCTTCAGTTCAGAGACTTGACGGTACGTCGACATATGATACAACCTGACCGTGTGGAATTGAAACAATTTTACGATTTGGATCAGGCTGACACGCTTACTAAACTTGTGCGCGTTCCGGGAATTGTGATATCTTCCTCTGTGCTATCTTCGCGGGCGACCAAGCTTCACCTTCAATGTCGCTCGTGCCGCTCTACGAAAATACTATACCCTCCTTCGGGCTTGGGTGGTATGGGGAGTGGATCCGATCGTGGATTGCCTCGGTTTTGTGACGCGTAAGCCTTTCAGTATTTGCACTGACCCTCCAAGTTACCAACACGCCAAGTCAGAAAACCTCCCGACAAAGAGAAGAATGATTGTCCTCCTAATCCCTATATGATTGTTCACCACATGTCTTCATTCTCAGACCATCAGACCCTCAAACTCCAAGAGGCACCTGACATGGTTCCTGTTGGTGAGTTACCTCGACATATGTTGTTGTCTGCGGACCGGTACGTTTCGCATTTACGTCTCCAGGTGTGACTATCTCACTGGTTCGCAGATACTTGACGGGTCAGGTTGTTCCTGGAAGTCGAATTATAGCTACTGGTGTATACAGCACTTTTCAGGCTACCAAGACTGTCAGTATCCTGTCCTGTATATTTAACACCTGCGTGACCAATCGACCTTGCTTATATCTGCAGAAATCGAATGCAGGAGCACCCGCACTTCGCCAACCATACTTGCGTGTTGTACATTTAGAGCTCGCATCAGGACCATCCTCGAACTCTGGGGGAACTTCACCGTTTGGTGCCCAATTCTCACCTCAAGAAGAGGAAGAGTTCGCGGAAATGGCTCGAAGCGAAGGCTTTTATGAGCGTTTTTCAAAGAGCGTTGCTCCCAGTATCTTTGGCAATCTTGGTGAAGGCATCCGTGCACCTTCAAGTGTCTAGTCCTTATCATTCCTTTCTTTCTCAGATATCAAGAAAGCAATAACTTGTTTATTATTCGGAGGGTCAAAGAAGATTCTCCCCGATGGCATGCGCTTGAGAGGAGATATCAACGTGCTATTGTTAGGTGATCCCGGAACTGCGAAAAGCCAGTTGTTGAAGTTTGTGGAAAAGGCATGTGTTCCAAAGCTACCTGAGGTACAGAGATGACAAGCTCATTGTCGTTCAGGTTGCACCTATTGCGGTGTATACGTCTGGAAAAGGACTCAGCGCAGCTGGTCTCACAGCTTCAGTACAACGTGATCCAGTGTCTGTTAGTAGCAAGGTTACAATCTACAGCAATCTGTTGCTGACTTGATCGTCCAGCGTGAATTTTACTTGGAAGGAGGTGCCATGGTATTAGCAGATACTGGTGTGGTTTGTATCGACGAGTTTGACAAAATGCGCGATGAGGATCGAGTGGCAATCCACGAAGCCATGGAACAACAAACCATTTCCATCGCCAAAGCTGGCATTACAACTGTCCTTAATTCGCGGACAAGCGTTCTAGCTGCTGCCAACCCGGTTTGGGGAAGATATGACGAGGGAAGGAGCCCCGGAGAGGTACGAGATTAATTTCACTAAAGAGTCATCTTTCTGTTGCTCAAAGTAAACATAGAACATAGACTTCCAAACAACAATTCTGTCCCGTTTCGATATGATATTCATTGTGAAGGATGAACACAATGAACAACGTGATCGTGTATGCGCATTTCTCCACTTGTTATCGGCTTCTTATCATATTCTCCAGATTATCGCAAAACACGTTATGAATATACACATGAATCGACCTAACGCCAACGCTGACGAGAACGGAGAGATAATTGGGGAAATTGGCCTTGACAAGATGAAGCGATTTATCGCATACTGTAAACTGTGAGTGATCAATTGACGAGTATGAAGTTGTTGTTTAAGTGTGTATCATAGAAAATGTGCCCCTCGATTATCAGACGAAGCATCGAAGATGCTGAGTAGTCATTTCGTCTCGCTGCGGAAGGAGGTTCAACGAGTAGAAAGAGACAATGATGAAAGAAGCTCAATTCCAATAACAGTTCGGTGCGCAACATAAACCTTGGAAATATCTCTGCGGAGCTTAGGCTGATATAATTTTTGTTTTTATTTTGAAAGTCAACTAGAGGCAATCATACGCATATCGGAGTCGCTGGCAAAATTGACATTGTCGACAACCGTTCAACCACATCATGTCGAAGAGGCGATCCGACTCTTCAAATACTCCACCATGGACGCGGTTTCAGCAGGATCTGTTGACGGCATGTCACGAGGCGAACTTAACGAGGAGATGACTCGGATAGAGCGTGATCTGCGTCGGCGACTGCCCGTGGGGTGGAGCACCAGCTATCAAAGTCTCGTGAAGGAGTTTGTGGGTCAGCAAGGCTATTCGTCCCATTCTTTGGAACGGACTTTGTTTGTGCTGGAGAAAAGAGAAGTGATTCGGTTCTCGGGACAGGTGCGACGGGTTCCATACCTCTCTTCCCTCTCTGATTTATGCCGCTGACATACATGCTGTGCTATAGAAAAAAGTTGTTCACAGGTTATTTTCTCATTCTATTAGATTGGACATTGTTACTGATAGTCCCACTACAGGATTGGTGTATAGAAGGGACGCTCGCTGTTTTGATATATAGTGTACTAAGAGTGTAGTAGATTTCAAAACTAATCGAACCAACGTCTGATGACGACATCAAGTTATCTTTTATACACAGACAACCGTCAATAAGAGCAGCCAAGAGTACAAGAAGGAAAGGTTTTCAATTATTAGCAATCTTCCCTCGGAAGAAAGAGGTATGTATCGGCGAAGTACCAACCATATTGGACACGTTCGGGTGGTGCCTAGATGAACAAACGGTCGCGGTTGTCCGACGAAGGTGGGTTGGAATATTCTGTCAGCATGGGAATATATGACTTGGCTGAAAATTCAAATTACCTAGTTCCATCGCTGGCATGTCTTGAGATGCTGCCTATACTGCAGTATATTGGACCTGACTCATATCAGGACCAACTGCGCCGCGGTAGTAACTAAGGACGACAGATCTTCTTTCAATCCGCGCCCATATTCAGCTGCGCCATCACAAAGGTTGATATCGGTACGACTGAAAGAGACAGGATTGTTATTTCATAGACGACCATACAAGACAAAAGGATAATTCATAGTAGATTCAGCGCTGCGGAAAATGTGCATAGACCATAGATGGTAGAGGACTCGAGAGCAATTGGGTTGGATTCAAGAAAGGAAAAGTCAATTAGGTATAATCTGTGTGCACAGCAGGACGACAAAGGGAGAAAGAAAAAAAAAAAAACTTATTGCCGAAGGACGATTGATCGGTAGTCTGGGGAAAAATTTCCGGGGAGGACATGGAAGATTCCGGGTGGTTGGCAAAGAAGAGGTGGAGGGGCGACCACACTCGTCACTGGGCTCGAAGATTGGATGGCGATCAATCAGAACGGGACGAAGGTGCAGTACGGTGGGTGGGGTGGCGACGGGCAAAGACCTGTCGGCGACTAGATGATAAGATGGTAAGCAACAGAGAAACAAGTGGTCGCAACTAAATGAGACGAACCCAAAAGCATATTGAATTGAAGACAGATGAGTAGCTGACTATTTACTTCTTGTCGTTGCAAGCACAGGAAACTTGCTTGCCGACCCAACCAACGCCGCAGTCATCGCACCATCCGCGGTTGCCTTGAGTGACACCGATGGCTGGCTGCTTGTCGGCTGCAGTGGCTATGGTGGAGGAACCGGAAGGCTCTTCACGGTGGATGGAGACGAGATGACGACCAAGATCATGCTTGCGACTGAAAGATCGACCACACGCCCTGTGAGGACAGGTGTGGGGTTTGAGTCTGTTGGGGTCATGCGTCTGCATGTGCGTCTTGAGATTGTACGCACGAGCGAAAGCTATATCGATGATAGATTAGACAAGTTAAAGAGAAGCAGTGAACGATGTACCTCGAGGGCAGGCAGTGCATTTATATTTTCTCCTGGGATCGCGATGCTCGGTGACATCGTTCTGTCGCGCGGAAGTAGACGTGCTACCGCCACTGTTTGCACTATTGGTGGCGGAGGGAGTAGGGGAGGTTGAAGAGCGGTCCATTTTCTGAATTGTGGAGGGTACTCTAGAAGGGAGGAGGGTGCAAGGTGAAATAGTAGACTGGACCGCAGCCATAGGCTTCTGGGTGTACATGGCAGCATAGTAGTCCGCGGCTGACTGCGGGGTCGGACGAGAGATGCCAGCGGCGGCGGCTGTGGCTGCGGATGTGAGACGCTCGCGATAAGGATCGCGACGACTAGCATCGGGAGAGATGTAAGGCACGGTAAAAATGTTGTTTGAAGAAGAGAGGGTGGCCTCGTTATCCATTTTTGTTAAGAGGCCCAAGGAATTGTTGTCCGGTTCGTCTTTCACGCTGCCGGACGCAGTTAGCTGGACCTTTGCCTCCGCAGCAGCGGCATCAACGTCAACGGAAAAGCGTGAGAAATCAATGCCGAGATCGACGTGATAGTCTGGGTTGGTGTCAAAGTCGGAGGGTGTGTTGTTGGAAAAGTTGTAGAGCGACTCAGAGTGGGAGGAATAGGAATCGTATGTGGACTCGGAGGACACAGTGAACGTGGAGGGAGGGCCGCACCGAGGGGTGTCTGAGCGGACAAAGGCGTAGGGATCGCTGAGTTCAATGTTGAGGAGCTGGAGCTGTTCTTGGTCGCCCTGCGGGAGGGCAATGATAGAGGAGTCGAGCTCGAGCTCGAAGAGATCAGGATGAGGTGCGTGGACGTCACCAGGGCTGGAGGGCGGGAAGGAAAGCCAGTCGAGGGGAGAAGACTTGATGCTCATAGTAGATGGTATAATAGGAAGGACACGCGTTAGCCTTTATGACAGAACGGCTATGGGGGTTGCAAAGGGGAAGTTGAAAGGTGTGACCGAACCACACGTATTAATGATACCCTCGCTCTTTGCAGTTGTTTGTCTCCGCAGCCTCCGCTTGCGTAAGCCTATCCCGCTCATGCACAGGTTGATAATATAATCCCACCCTCTCGCTTCCTCCAATAGGGCTGTTGCAGGCGAGATACGCCGACGATCCGTAATACTAAACGCTGCTACTCAACAATGGCTGCGCTTCATCCATGGCCCAGGACCACGCTATACTATGGAACCCCATTCAACTCGTTCTGCTGAGCTTCTCTCCCTACCAGAGCCTACCAACGCAAACCTTGTTCCAGTTTAGGTCCAAAACAAGCGATCGAGAACAGCCACCAGGTGTCTGCGCGACATCGCGGCAATCTACTGATTAGATTCCATCGTCTGAAATGCTGTGGGACTCGTTTATTCTGCATATTCGCTGGTCGGTCTGACGAAACCCACCCCACGTCAGTGGCCCACCCTAGATTTGCTCAGATCCAAGTCTAGCGCCAAAGAAGGACATTTGAAATCGTTTCGCACTCTATGGGCATCATGCCCGCACCCCATATGTGTCTGTTCCGCTTAGTAACAACATGTCCAATAAGCTAGCAGCAGTGCAGTAAGCAGCACGTCGTCGCATGGATTCCCGTCCCCGAAATTGAGTCCTGCATGCCTCCAGGCCATCGTGAGCGACCACTAATTGTCCCATCGTGATTGACGGTGGTTCGGTAACTCCGGGCCTATTTCGCATCGGCCTCGATCTTGCTTTGTAGGATGAGCGCTGACCCGTTGAGCACGCACTGAACGCCTTTCCGGCCGCCACCACCAAATCGTGAGCAACTGAGCCTGGCCCGTTACTACATCGACCAGCGCCTTTCTGCCACTGGATACTTGGCCCTTTCCGATAGGCCCAAGATCCCGACCTTCGGAAATCATTCGGGATGTCTTGACACCGGACTACATATGGAAGTCCCATGATAGTCTATCTGGAGGTTTGATTCCTCCCGTGCATGGAGGTTTGCTTCCTCCCCTTCAAAAAAGCATAACGAGCCACCCTGAGAGTACTTGCTCCAACACAGTAACCGTGTTGCGTGTCGTCAGTTAACAGTCGATACAGAAACTCCCAAAGCTTCAGGGTTCATTTCTCCAGAACTTTTCCCCATCTTGTCAGCTTTGTCAGGCTCGGTTTATGACAATCAGTTTGATCTGGTGTTCCGATGCTATGACGTGTAGTTTGGACACATGAAGCGTGTATCATCATTATCAGTTTCTCATCAGCTGGGCAAGTCCTCATGTCTCTATTGGCAATCGATCTCTCGCCATAGGAACCAACTTGGATATACGTTGAAACTTGGTCCACTGGCATGTTGCACTGCACTCTTATCTTATTCTTCGCTGCTTTCGCTGTCTTCATCATTGGATTGATGCTTGCCAGATTGCCATTGCATTTCAATTACATATATACAGGGCACTGGTACCTCAGATCTCACGAACAAGAGCGAAGTGGCGCCGCCACGATGCAGACTTGACAGTTTCTGTGTCCTGCCAAATCCTCCTACCTCCAAGCAGAGAACAAGTAGGCCACACTCCCGGGGTATGACGAGAAGGCATTGTTAAATGTCTGATTGAGCCAACCATGATCACCGTCGCAGATAAAATCCAGGTGAAGGTACATTCCGGTAAATAGGATTTCGGGTTCAAAGGCGAATTGTGAAAAAATTTCACTAATCATGAACTTCTCGAGGTGACCTGCAGTCAATTGGCGCTTCACAGTGCAACTCTCGTCGTTATGGACCTTGTTGCCCTTGCAAAGTCCATAAGATATCACACTGGGAGCAATTCACTTACTGCTCCTGTCAGTGCTTATTAGCCAGAATGATGACCCATAATAAGATAAAGGGATCCGGATTGTGCCTCTACTTTCCTACAGATGACCCTTTGTTGTAATCCCGAGGCCGTGGGAACTTCAATCGCTGGACCTACAAACGTAATGCAAACACTTTTTGTTCAGAGGCCTTTTGTTTACAACGCTATCAGCTTCTTTGCTCCGAGGAACAAAAGGTCGCAATGGTTAAAAGTAACATCAACCTCAGCTCGAAATTTAAGTGCTGCCTGGGGCCTGCATCATCCACTGTATCTAATTCGTCCTCCTATTGTCCTACTGTATTCCTAGTGCTCGCCCTATTTGTTCATCTCGCTCTCTTCATTGCTTTCATACAGAACTTAGCGGCTCCGACACTTCATGAACCTTACACCTGCGCCGACCGTCATCTCCACCATCGTCTCTCTCTTCCGGAAACGTACTTCTCAGCCCACGTTCACGCCTGTAGTACCCCTCATACCTACCCAGGTATATATCACATCCAACACGACTGTACGTGTCGACCCCTCCCTCGTCCCAACTACAAACCAGCAGACAACTCTCGATAAAAATCTGAAAAGGAAGGATTGGTCATTGTCTTTACATGCTATCACTGCTATATCTGAGAAGAAGCAACACTGCGACCTATTCCCCGAGACACCACATGCTCCGCACCCGCAACACACGACGTTCATGTTGCCAATTCATCATTGTAACACAGCTGAGCTCGTTAGTGCTGGCAGTTTTGGGGATGAGGAATTGTCATCGGTTTCCGAGGTCGACCTTGATGGCTTGCATAAACAAACTACTAGCACGCGTGTGTCGACAGAGGATGGAGTACACCCCGCCGTTGAACCCAAGGCTATCACAAGAGCACTCTTCTTTTTGGGATTTGGTCAGCATCATCACCCATGTTTCTTCTTGACAACCGATTATTTTGTTCTCTTGAAACCAGTGTTTCCCGCATTTTGGATCGTAGGTTGTATAATCATATGGATCCCCTTGAGGACAACGAGGGACTGTGAGATGGGGAGAGACAACATTGAAATTGAGTGGAGATGCTCAGTCATCCGGGAGTCTGAGCTCAGGTTTGTGGATGATTTCAGATTTATTCAGTCGTTCATATTACGTCGGTATACAGATGGGCAAGACGATGCCTGCTCGCGCTGCTATCGGAGGTGCTTGTTGTCCTGCTCGTGTTTGTCATCGTCAAGTGGGGAGTCAAGGTTCAGTTCTGATAACATGTATCACAAATTAAAGGTACGCACACACCCACTGCTCCAGTACACACTTGCTCGTCTACAAGATGGACACGAATGTGCCTACTTGCCAATTTCGTTATCTCATGTCCCCTATTAGGGTAATATGTAACGCATACGTTTATGCCATATATGCATTGGATATGTACCAAAAGCCGTAGAGTGCTACGTCAATAAGGACCAGTAATACATCACTACCTTGTTACAGCTTTAGTCCGAGCAAATAGGTCAGCGACGAGCATCACCTCTACATGCAGGTAAAGAATTGCACATAATGGAAGATCGCCCCCTGAGGAGAGTTAGAACTAAAGTAATAACCCCTTTAGTGCGTCACACCAGGGATGGGGTTAAGTTAACGACATTGCTGCTCTCCAGGGTTCATGCCATAGATTGTCTCGTCGACTTCGAAATACCGGGACGGGAACGAGACCATTGTAGATGATTCCTCGGGAACGGAATAGAGCTGGAATAAGAATGAGGTGAATAGTCAGTAATGTCAGGTAGACGTTGACGCACGGGAAGGCCGTGTGGGCGTATAACGGAGCCGTGTGCAGCATTGTGGAGATGCTCGTCGGAAAATTGTTCGTTATGAGTCGAAGGGGCAACAAACTCCTGTGAGTCAGGGGTGTCGGGACCTGTTAAAAATGTCGTTTGATGTGTCTGTGTCGGGGTGTGGACAATAATCTTGATGTGTCTATGTTAGTCATAATGCAACTTGTAAAATATAGGCAGATTATTCACCGGGATAGGTACGAATGGACGCTCGTCTTTGGCAGTGAGTACATTGTGCATTCCAAGGTCGCCACGGTCTTCACAAGTGACGGGAGTAGATGGGCCTTCACTGGAGGGTGAAGTCGGAGTGCGACTAGACCCGGATGCCGTCCTAGGATTCCACGATGGTATAATGTTGAACCCGTCATCAATATGTTGACGACCTTCTCGCTGCATCTGCGGTGCAAATTCTTTCCCATCGTCCCTCCTAGTACACGGAAGGAGGGATCTGACGCGGCGACGGCCTACAAAGAAACCCACTACGCCAAGAAACAAAATTGTGAAGACGACCGCAAGGGCAACATAACCTGTGCGATGAGAATTGATCTGCGAGACGCCCGAGGAAGTTGTTCCATTTGTCGACGTGGTCTGCAAGACAGTTGGGATGGTCTTTGAATAGGGATCAGGACTGAAGTGTGCCAAGGGATGAGGGACGCGTTGAATATACATTGGAGCTAAAAGAATGTGGTGATATTAGGTGTAACGTAGTCGGAGAGGGGTCGACGCAGGAAGCGACGATGCTCAATATCCCATGAAGGAACTTGAAGCTTAAAATGTGGCTAGCTGTGGCTGACGAGAAGACTCATATTAGCACGGCACTAGCCGGTTAAGACGCAAGAACAAGGCTCCAGCAGATTTCATACGACACTCCTGCGTGCATTATATAAATCAGTCTGAGGTATATTTTATACACAGGTCCCCATCCCACAACGATTAATTTTACGGAGACGTCATGCTCCTCCCCTACGGCAGTTCAGTTATTTATAAACTTGAGCAGGGGAAAAAAGAACATACACTAAGATATTATTTCTAGAGTTAAAGGCAGGGATAGTGAGCTGTCTCCATGTGTAATATAAAACATGTCAACGACCCACATGGGGATATGTATGAGTTTGACAAAATATCCAATGAATCCCATCACAGCGAAACCAATCGCGACTGCTTTACAAATCTGTACAAATTCTAAGAGGGGGGCGGTTGGTGCAATTCCAACGACAATAAGCTTCAGATATAGAATATACCCTTTTGCGAAGGCTTTGTACATCTTGTGATGAACTGCAAACTGTGAGATATCGAGATTCATCAGATCAGCGGGAAAGCTCACTTGATTCCCATCCCGTAAAAACTGCTGAGGTATTTCTACAAATTCTTTCACTTTCTCAGACATGCGAGCAGGTAGAATTGTGGGCTCAGTGTGTGACGTGTTAAGAAATTTGGGTTACGTAAGGACATCAAGCTGCCGCCACCTTAAAAGAAGGTTTGGGATATTTTATTTAAAGTTAAGTCTGCTTTCCTTAACTCGTCTATGCATAAACAGGGATTGGTTGTCACTTGTCTTCCCTCTGTCTTCCGAGTGAAGTCATTAAGCACTTTCTTTGGAAAGTTTTCGTGCCATACCGCTATGCAGGCAGTTTGTCACTCCCTCTAACCATTTAGAATGCCATGTCGCATACACAAAGGATATTCTCACTGGATTCCGTATTATGCAGGATTCCCACTGCCCACATCTCATCAAGCTTTGTCGTTTATTCCCCATCCGGCCGGTGTCAAACTAGGAAGCCATACCATTCGGACACTGTAGCACAATTCAGGGCTATTCGCCTTCCTGTCAATAAACTACCTAAAGTGTCTCACACCTTACAAGCCACACCACACGCGTCAGAGGAACATACATTCCCTGTAGGCTCCGTTGGGAGCCATGATGCTCCAGATCCATTCATGCTACTTCCGCTACAAGTAGGAAGACCAGACAAATATCATGCACACAGAGTACCAAAGGAACAACATGGTGAATCTGCTTCGACCAGTCTCTTGTTCAAGAATCTTATTACTGCGGCACAAGTGGGAGATACACGCAACGCTTTCAATCTCTTTTTGGAGTTCACCAAAATTGCCAAACCCAGTGTTGAGATGGCCGATATTCTCGTACGAGCGCTTTGCCGGGGAACCTTGCAAGCACCACCACGACACCGAATTTTGCAGGCTCTTCAAGTATACAACAACCTCCTGGAAGCAGAGCGGCAGAATGCAGGTGATAACAAGGGATTTTTCAACAGTCAAAGTCTGCCAATCATTTCAGAGCAGAAGTGTTATACAAGGATATATAATACCCTTCTGCGGGCCTTATCAGCACCTCTCTCTGTGAAGTCTTCTCGAGAGACTGGTGAAGAGGTTCTGGAGGAATACACCAAACTCTCAATGGAGATTCTTGCAGCCATGGAAGCCCGAGGCCTCGTTCCAGATAACCGGACAGTCTGTTCTATCCTCCTCCTCCGATTGCGCAGAGCAGTGAACCACGAAGAAGCATTTGAAATATATAGGTCCATATTGACAGAGCTTGAAGCTGCGCATGCTCGAGGGTCCACGGTTTTTGACTCTGATCCTGAATCTTCCGAGCTACAACCCCAGTCTGGTACTCAGCCACTACTAGATCTACGGGGATATAGGATGGTCTTGAATGCTTTCGGCAAGCTCTCATTTCCAAGCGTTCCCGTTGCCCCAGCGCCATTATGGTTCGCCATTGTCAATGACATGCGCGAGAGGGGCCATGCTGTGACAGTTGAAGATTATACCATATATCTGGGAGGCATACTCGCTCAAACATCGCCATTCACCCTCCATCGGACCGCAATTGGCTTTGCCTCTCCACAGGACGAGGAGGCCCGCATGGAAACCATGATGGCTTCTGTCAAACATGTGCATAAGCAGATAGCTCTTGACGTACACATCGTGCCGGACACCACCCTCTTGAATACCCTCGTGAATGTTTATCAGCATTTAGGGGCCTTCGATGATGCTATGAAAATCTTCAATACCATGTGGCTCTCTGGCCGCTTGGATGATGTGACACCCGTGATCATGTTTGATGCGTGCGGATACGCGAGGAGACCACGAGAAGCAAACTTAATCTGGTGCAAACTCGTTGAAAGGGGCTGGCAATTCGACAAGCACACGTTGGATACCTGGGTAGAATGCCTTTGTCGTTTAGGTAATGTGGAGGCCGCCTGCAAGTTTGTGTGTATATACATGGGTCGGGACAAGGCAGGGTATACAAGTAGAGGAGACACTCGACCTGACGTACAAACCTGTTTGATCCTGTTGAAGCTGTCATGGATTGTCGGCCAAAATCTAGATGTAAAGGACAAGATTCGGACACATTTACCGCACGTTTGGAAAAGCTTAACTGCACATTATACTTGATTCCGAACATGTCTATCGTTAGGAATCGGAATCAGAATAAGATACATATTCAGCCTGTGGTTGAACAAGGCCAGTCTAGGGCAGATGATTGATCTAGACGAGTCGAAGTTGCAGATAGGAAGAGGGTATGCCAGCTAGGAGAACACAAGTTCAATCATGTGCTAGCTCCTCAACTGAGGAGCATTCGCACTGTAGGAAGTAATCAATGCGCTGCCCAATTAGAAACTGCACGCACGTACAAGTATGTTCAGATCTCCATAAGCTGTGGCAAAAATGCATAAGGGGACGCGACGTCACCAGATGGATGGGCTTACCGTCATCAATTCTCGAAATAGAAGGCCAAAACTTGCGTTCACGGAGGTAGGGAAGTGGATATACAGCAGTCTCTCTAGAATATGGGCTGCGAACGGACAATCAGTGTTATAAAATTATGTCAAGCATAGAGGACTACCGGTTCCATTCAGGATCCGATAAAGTAATGACGGAGATTGGATGAGGGGCATTCTTCAAAACATTGTTGTCTATTGGTTGTTTTCCTGAGATAATATCTTCTGCTTCCTGGCGAATCGCTATCATGGCGTCACAGAATCTGTTCTTAGTTTAGCTGACGAAGCCGCACCAAGTTGACGATTCTTACCTGTCCAATTCTTCTAAAGATTCAGACTCGGTAGGCTCGATAAGCATACAAGTCGATATCGGCCAGGAGCATGTAGGTGGATGGAAGCCATAATCCTAGAGCGCGAGGTAAGCTCGTTCTTACATGTACAACCACAGAACTCACTTGAAGCCGCTTGGCAAAGTCGGTGACTTTGAGGCCTGCCTTCTTATCAAACTCAGCTAAATCAATGAGCAGCTCGTGTGCAACGCGATTCTTGTCATTCTTATAGCGAAGGCTGTAGTAGTTGGTGAGACGATGCGCAATATAATTCGCATTAAGCAGTGCGAGTTTAGTGGACTCGGAAAGCCCTTTGCCACCAAGCATCTTGATATATGCCCAAGAAATTAAAAGAATAGAAGCGCTGCCCCACGGAGCAGCAGCAACTGGTCCTATTGGTGTGGAACCTCCAGTAGGGATCACTGGGTGACTCGTAAGGAATGGAGAGAGGTGTTCTGCAACACAAATAGGTCTGAAAAGATGGATTAATAGAGGGGAGATGGCCTGCAAACGACGCCATACCCAACACCAGGACCACCACCACCATGGGGTCTGGGTCATATTTCAGATATTGTAATAACAAGAGGCATCAAATCACTCGTACATCGAAAATGTCTTGTGCAGGTTCAGATGACATACGTCTCCCCCACACTTCGCAGGGTTGGTAAGTCCAATTTGAGCATTGAGATTCGCACCTATGGACAAAATCATTACACGAGTTCATAAATTATGAAATACGAAGTACCGTCGAGATAGACTTGGCCACCATGACTGTGGATAATCTTGCAAGCCTATGCAATAGAAATCAGTAATGATATTTAAAACATAAACCAAGCTCATCTAACCTCTAGGACGCCTTCCTCAAAAACACCGTATGTTGATGGATATGTAATCTTTGAGTTACATGAACGACACTCACTGACTGTACATAAATTGTACTAAAGTTTACGGACCATGAATGCAGCGAGATTATCGCTGTACTTCTCAGCTTTGGATTTCAGATCTTCAAGGTCCAGATTACCGTCAGCGTGAGTCTTCACCGCTACAACCTTTAACCCGGCCAAGACAGCAGACTGAGAGCAACTTGAGTAATCGAAGAGAGGGAAGTCGCATATTACTCACCGCCGGGTTAGTTCCATGTGCGCTGACCGGAATCAAGCAGACGTCTCGATGGCTATCTCCACGAGATTCATGATACGCGCGTATAACAGTCAAGCCTGCGTATTCCCCAGCCGCTCCAGAGTTTGGTTGTAGTGAACAAGCGTGGAAGCCGGTGATTTTACATAGATCCTTTTCTAATTCCTGCGTAGCTGTGAGCCAGCCGATATAAATCACTAACAAAACCACTGACTTCTATAATTCGTGCATAACCTCTGGCTTGCTCAACAGGTACAAATGGATGTATATTCGAGAATTCGGGCCATGTTAAGGGAATCATACTGCTCGTGCTA
This sequence comes from Gomphus bonarii, assembly GCA_003316585.1. Taxonomy (NCBI): domain Eukaryota; kingdom Fungi; phylum Basidiomycota; class Agaricomycetes; order Gomphales; family Gomphaceae; genus Gomphus; species Gomphus bonarii. The sequence goes on along the minus strand of QFEC01013284.1, from coordinate 5,998 downwards.
TTAAGTTTCATGGTGCAACTTCCCAAAGGAATCATTGCGTGCACGAGGGACAAATCCTTAGATTGAAGGTGATGCAAGTAACGAAGCATTTCCGTCTCCGAGTGGTGAGTGTTGAATACCGGATGCTGTAGATACCTGGACGTACGCGCGAATGGTGAAGAGGAGTCCAAGCAGAGAGTGTCAGGATTACGCAGATTCGCAAGTGTAGTAGGAGCGGAGCCAGAGACTAATGCGAAGATGTTAATGAGATCAACAATGTCGGGAGGAGCGACGCTTTCATCTAGGGTCAGGCCAACGTGCCGCTCGTCCACTTTGCGAAGATTGATCCCCATGCCCAATGCAATGCGATGTATCAAGTCGCCATTCTTTCCCGCAGAACTGACATCAATGGTTAACGTATCGAAGAATGCGGCACCATTGATAATCTCATAGCCAAGGTCTTCAATTTTCTCTTTGAGCAACTGGGTAAAAGCGTGTACTCTGGAAGCAATCCGTTTTATGCCAGAAGGTCCGTGATAAACCGCATACATTGCAGCCATATTCGCAAGCAATGCTTGACTGGTGCAAATATTACTCGTTGCCTTTTCTCGTCGGATGTGTTGCTCTCTAGCTGTGAGATAGTACAAACAAAGTCAGCAGGTTGATGGGGGTTGTCTCTAGTGAAACTGACTTTGAAGAGTGAGTCTGTATGCGGGGTTCCCCATTGCATCTTTGCTCCGCCCGATTAACCGACCGGGCATTTTGCGCATCAACTTTTCGGTGGTGGCAAAAAAGGCAGCATGCGGTCCGCCATACCCAACAGGAACACCAAAGCGGGCGGAAGACCCGAGCACGATGTCGGCACCCCATTCTCCAGGAGGCTTTAGCAGAGACAAGGCAAGCAAATCTGTCGCAACAACCATAAGAGCTCCAGTTGAATGGACATTCTGTGAGAATTTTGAGAAGTCTCGAATTGAACCATTCACATCAGGGTATTGCACTAAGACTCCACAAACGTCATGACTTTCTTTCAAAAGGGAAGCTGCATCTCCAACTCGAAGGTCAATTCCGAACCCTTTACACCGTGTCTGAAGGACGGCAACCGTCTGTGGGGCCACGGCGCAATCAACGAGAAAAGTACGCTTCTTGAAATTGGACGCTGTAAAAGCCATAACCATGCTTTCGGCAGCAGCTGTGGCCTCGTCAAGCAGAGACGCGTTGGCTATGTGCATGCCAGTAAGAGAGGTGACCATCGTTTGAAAGTTGAGGAGGGATTCCAGTCGACCTGGGAAACGTGTCAGAAGAACTCGGGGTTCTCTCGGACGAGCAACGCACCTTGAGCTATCTCGGGCTGATAGGGAGTATACTGAGTATACCAGGCAGGGTTTTCGAAGACCTACAGAAAATTTTCAGAAGTCCGATGACCTTGACCTTAAAGCTAAGCTCACGTTGCGAAGAATAACTGGAGGAACAACAGCATTATGGTAGCCCATGCCGATGTAACTCCTCATCACTTTATTTTCCTTTCCCAAGGCCTTTGCTCGCTGGAAGAGCTCTCTTTCGCTGAGCGGGGCAATCGTCTCATCACTGATGACATCCGGAGAGACACGGATTGTTGGGGGAACTGTATCTTGCACAAACTCTTCCATACACGAATATCCGAGTTTGGAAAGCATCCTTAACGCTTCATTGCCATTGGGCCCTATATGTCTGTCTGAAAATGTATCCAGAGGCGCAAGGATGTTGAATGATTCACTGGATGCATTTCGTGTGCTACGAGACTCTAGAGAGGGACGCAGTAATGCACGACGAGCTGTATATTTGCAAAAGGAAAAGTGCTTGGATGTTAAATAGAAACTAGACCGTATGCTGAAAGTGGTCGCCATTAGCAGAGACGGAGTGCACCACCCCTGTTTGTTACGGATAAGGGGTAAACTACGCGATCGCCGTTATCCACCGAACGATTCCACCGAGCCGTCCACCGAGCCATTGTTTTGATACACCACAGCGAAGCTCTAGAGACTTTTATGGAATCGGGAAGCACCGGATGTAGCCGAAAACGCAAAAAAATTTATTATATTCAACTCGGGAGTCATCATCCGTCCATGAGCGCCAACCCGTCCAAACAAGCCCAACGGACAAACGAATAATCTACAAGGTCGTCTGAATAGTGCCTGAATGAAAATTTTTTTTGGAGATAAGCAGGGTCGAATACCAAAACAATAAGAACACACATAGGCGACTCGTCACGAATCTGATCCTGGATATCGTGCATTCCTTCTTGATCTAGAACTGCTCCAAGTACCTGTAATATGGCTGTGGCTGTCTGAGTGGTACCTTCAGGCAATTTCTTCTGGTAGTAGACTATTAATCCTTCTAGATGCGCAAGTTCCGTTTTGCCACGGGTTGGAGAGGACGCCCTTCTGTTGATCGGGGATTGCAGGGTTTTGAGTAAGTCGGTTTGTTTTGATAGTGTAGGTGCCGCACGGACCAGCTCGTACTATAAAAGTTCCAGCGGCTCCCGTATTTCTGATAAAAATTGGGCGCACATACCACTAACAGATGCAATGATTTCGGAGTCGGCAAGATGCGTTCAGCGAAATGTGTGGCAAAGTCCAGAAGGCATATGATCTAAAAACTACTTTGATATGAAGCCTGAATTCTCAGGCCAAACTCACTTCTTGCACCAAGTCATCCACCTTTGCAACGGACTTGAGCGTCCCAATTTGATTTGCTGCAAAATCCAACACCAGGATCAACGAGCGCCACAACTCTTCCCAATGATAATCTAGTTACCAAGTTATTTCAAACAGTATAAAAATAACAAATAGAAGGGTGACCTAATCGAATTCTTTCGGTTGCTATGAACCGCATTGCGCGATACAGGATTCTGATGCATGTTCTGCGATGGGCGGTCAATTATTAATACCATTGAATCAGAAAACCAAACCCACAGATAAGACAAAACTTCCAGGCGCTTGTGGAGGTTGTGTCGTAACCAAAGCACACAGCAATCAAATAGAGCACATATTGTGGGACATGGCGAAGAGGAGAAAGGGAGGTAAGGCGCTCTCTTTGGAATACATGTCAGCGTATTCACAGTAAGCCACCACAACAACGAACACACCTGTCTACAAAGCCGCACCTCAGAATGTTCTGGCTGGGGTGCTTGACAAAACGCATTGATGGTGGCATCGTCTTCTGCCACCACAAGTAAGGTTGTCAAGGCCAGATGCGCGTACGCTAATGCACGAGGTGATGAAGTCGAGGAGGCATGTGTGAGAAGATATGATGAAAGACACAACAGAGCGTGGGGATATGGGGCTATGGATCGTACTGCAGCAGGAGAATCCACGAGGGGGGTGAGAGAACGTCTGAATATATCCCGAAAGGCACTGTTATAATGAAGTAAGTCATACATTGGCAGGAGCATCACGGCGGCTTCAATAGGTCTGAAATGACATTTATAGGCGACATCTGCGTGCTGATATAGCAGATAACTCACTGGTGCTTGAACAATTCTCGAGGGGGGTCTACCGGGGTAGCAGAAAGTGCACGATCCGGGCGTAATGCTGCTACAAGGGAACTAAACGACGTCACTAGGCTTGGGGGAGAATCATCCATTATTTCTTGGTACTTCCTACCAAGAAATTTTATTATTATTGTTTGGTAATAGTCGGAAAAGAGCATACGCTGCTGCCCTCTGCGCCGCATAAGCTATAACCCAACTTATTCTTTCCATGAGGACTTCATCCGTAGACTGTTTGAGCTGAGTTAGATACAGGTTGCTATTCGCCGCGTCCGACTTGTGAAAATTAGAGAGAATGGAAAGAAGAAGAGTGGCCTCGAACGTGAATTGCCGAGTATCTGGTGAAAGAATTATCTATATGCACATCAGAGAAAACCAACACCAGAGGTGCTGTCAGCTCACCGAAACCACGGAGGGATACAGATCTCGTCGTAGAAAGTATGCTCCAGGACTGAGCTGATTAACACCACACATAAACACTAAGGCTAGTTGAAGTACGCGGTGTCTATATTCAACTATGATAATGAAGCAACTAAGTTCTGACTCAATTTCTTCTTGAAAGGAGGGAAGGTTGTGAAATGGACATACCAGGTGCGTTGTCATCTCCCAGAATATCGTCAATGGTTTTGGTAAATGTCTGCAAATGTAAGGGCATGCGGACACACATATATATCCTGAACCCACCGAGAATAAGGAGTCACTTTCGGTCACTCCTCCCGCAAATACGTCCATGATCTCCCATCCAGACAACTGTTTCGATAACATACATCGCACGAACAGGATGAGGGTCTCCAAGGCATTGGTCTTAACAGGGTTATTGAAGGGTGCGCTCCTGAGATGTGACAGAGAACGACGGCAGAGGGTGTTGAGGAGAACTTTATATTGACCTAGACAGTCTTCTTGGCTTAGATGGTGAAGCTTCTCCGACAACCAAGGTGCGTCTACTCCCAAGGAGAAGATTTCGACCCAGAACTGGTCCTGGTCTAGAGCCTTGAGTTGTATGGGAGAAGTCTGAAGAGATGATGTTAAGACAACGTGCAGAGAGTTTATATACGGATCCTAACTTGGAAGAGCTTTTCGTATGCAGAGACGAACTTTGGACGTAGATTCCACGACATGAGTATGTTATCAGCTTCCAAGCAAACAGTACTGCCCTGCTACTGTAAAGCTATAAGATTACTGATGTGAGTAGTTTATAGCATGGTAGCCTTTCGTGGCATGGCTGTACTTCGACCGGTGCTTGATTCCGAACCTTCGGAACTGACCATTTTCTCCAGATCTTATAAATGCCAGATCTAATAAATGCCCCAACTAAGCCCAACCTTTTATATGCTTAGAGACCTCATCGCGCAAGAAATACAATTTGGTTTGTGTAATTACTATAGCAGCGAATATTTCGTCGCATGATAAAATCAGTGTTTGACTTATGTGTGAAAATGGATATATTATGGATGTGGGATGTTCATGAAATGAATTCATGTCAAAGAATTCATCTCACAATGGGCTCCCCTTGATATCTCTCACCACTCCTGACGAAAGAACTTTACCTGCATCACACTCAAACATCATTCTTACACCACCAAGGCTGAACGAGAGCGATAGTAAAGATATTGTTCAAATCATGAACCGATAGAAGCGTTTTCCAGTGGCTCGAGTCTTACTACTTGGAGCATACCTAGAAAGTACTTCTAGAGAAACGGAGATGTTACTTCGACAGCTCGCATAGACTCAAGGAGGATTTGTGGGTGGGTATCCTGTCAGAATACTGCAGGAAAACAAAGAAAACGGAGAGGAGATCATTAATGCACTTGCATCAAAAAGTTTGTTTCTGTGTTTGAGCATCAAGCTTATAAAAAAATTCTCTGTGTTTAGAGTTGAATGGATTATATTGCAAAAGGCCAGGGACTGGGGTTTACTGCAAGTGGCCACAAAAAGGTATGGGGCATGCATGAGAGTGGGAGCAGGTATGAGGGGAGGGGATGAGGGGATAGTATACAATGTTATCACAGCTCCCAGCATTTTTTTCCATCACATGATCACAAAGAGTGGCCTAATACGGTACTGCATAAATCTTATAATACATAACCAAGCACAAGTAGAGATCAATAAATAAAGGGCAGATAGAAACAAACTTGCAACTGGTGCTTTGTATACTCTGTCTTACATAGGGCATTGCCCCAAAAGACAATAAATAGGATAATAATAATAATGAAAAAGAAAAAAACATAACCAAATAATCAATCCTCATGCTATACATTATGAGAAAGTGTAATTACCCAGGATAAGAGATATATAAAAAAGGGTAATTACTATTGAGGCTAGATACATTACTCTACCCACCTGTGATACATCATACTACCCTCCATCAACCACTATGCCTGTTAGATCCCAGATCCTGTGAGGGTGACACTATTGACAAGGTCACAACAACAGAATACTCCAATATTAATGAGCTGATAAGGGGGTTCTCCACCTGGTGTAGTGGTAATC
>QFEC01013267.1:0-15685 GCA_003316585.1 Gomphus bonarii | reverse complement strand
CATGGAACCATCATCAAATTACATAATTCTTGATATCACACATAGCCCTTGACAAGATCTCTTATACATACACCAACATAAGCTGAAGCCAAGCCCTATTCCAAACCTCATCCAAAGTTACAACCTCACTTGAGTATATGTAAGAACCTCACCTTGGCCCATTCTTAACAATTGAGTCAGCCTTGTAGCTTATTTAGCAATCTGAAAATTTGCTCAACTTATTTATACATTTATAAACAAGTATATCAGGCTTATATCAGTTTTAAAAATTGTAGTAGCCTTGTATAAAATGAAAATAAGAAGAATTAACTGGATTTTTGAGACTTGTCTTAATTTTCATTTGGCTCTAGTGTGTGGGCTGATAAATAGCTGCCAGGCAATGGGATATGAGTTTAAGTTTGGTTACACTGTTTTCAATCATAACTCCTATATCAACAGAACATTGGCACAAGGCTATGCCATGATCAAATCAAGTATAAGTACAAGACAAGACATCAATATCAATGCTGCTTAAGCTCGTAAAGTTAAAACCTGTCCCATTGTGTATAGAACTGAGAATTGTAAAAAATTGCTCAAGATGTATCTGCTTCCGATTACATGTCCCCAAGGTATGAACAAGGAAAGATCCAAATCACTTTTGGAGTAATATGAAGATTGGATGCATGCGAGGAAGATAAAATGATGCTGTCGAAAGTAACGTGACCAAACAAGTGAGATATCGGAAAAAATAATACACAAATCAAATCAAATCAAATCATTTGGTTCTTCGCTTCGAGAGTTGGGCCCATTCGGCTAGACAGGTCGTTACGTTATGCCAAAGGATCGGCCGGCCTCCCAGCTGCCAAGAGGACAATGCTGGCCCAATCCTCATCCTCCAACGACGACCCGCGAAGTTGGATGCTGAGGTGAGGTGCAGGGGACTGCGGTTCTTTCACCGGAGAAGGCTGCTTTGGAAACTCCACCATGTTGTTCGACGAGGAGTCTGCAGGAAACACGATTGACTCGGGACTAGCAGAGAAAGATGACGTGGTGGGGGCCGATCTTTCGACATCAAAGACATCAGTGCCAGTAGAAAGCACCAATGGAGAACCAGTTGAACTCAAAAATACGTTCGATGTAGGATATTCGGTATGCGGCCGGAGAGGAGGCGAGGGTGACTGTAACCTTGAATGGCATGCACAAGGCTGTGAAACAGTCAACTGCTGCGAGTGCGTCGATACTACTTCTTCAGAGCTGCCGAACGCGTCATCCCATCCCAAGCCGACGTCCATGCTGTGCTCAATCGGTAGAGTAAGTACTGGCGGGAACTTAGTGGGGAGACTCGGACTAAGTTGTGGAACAGGATTAAGTGACGCCGGACTAGCAAGAGGACTCGAGATTGTGGGGGTACGTGAGCGTGGAGATGGTGAGCCACCTCGTTTCAAATTAAATAACATGTTAAGAGAGGGGCGTCGAGCGAGGCGTTTCGATGGAGATGGTAGATCTTCATCGTCAGACATCTTCGCACCGCGAGCAAGTGATAAGGTCAGGGCATGTTTCTTAAACGAGGTGGGTGTTGACGGTGTTGTTTTTGGACTAGAGGGGAAGACGACATTAGGAGCAGACTTTGAGCCCAAGACAAGAGGAGTTGGTAATGATAGGGAACGTTCGGGATTCGGAAACCGAAGCTGAGAGGCGCTCCCACTGTTTATATCATTGAACAAATGTAAAGGAGGCGGTTTGGGATTCACATCCTTCGGTGACCGGGGTTGTGAGGAGGTATCATTGTTTAACTCAGCGACAAACCCCATTGAACGGTTGTCGTCTGAGGAATGGTTCGTAAAGAGTTGTGCATCCTTTTGGTCTACAGAGGAAGTGACAAGCGCAGATAATGGGGATCGCGGGGAAGCGGGAAGGGCCTTGTCATATTTCGGCGGAAGCCATGGAACATAACCTGGAGATTGGGAAGAGTATTGTGCCTGTTGTCCCGGGGTTGACACCGCCGTATTCCTGTCAGGATTAGAGTTCAAGGACGCTTCTGACCGCATGGGAGATTGTAGCGGGGATCGACTTTGACTCGGAATCTCTGGCGAAGGAGTAGATCCGGAATCAAAGGGTGGATCGCTGGGAAGGGTGAGGGTGAACGACCTATCTGTAAGGGACTGAGAGTCGTCCAGTTGCTTGTTATCAGGATGAAGAGTTGGAGCCTGTAGGCGCTGGGTCCAGGGAAGGCGAGGAGCCGGTGAAACCAAAACATCCTCCGTTTGGAGCTCCGCGATTTCTGACGTTAACTGAGAACTTGGTACTGCCATCTGAGTCCCCGTTCCTAGCACTTCCTTCCGTTTGTCTTTGAAGCCGGTTGGTAGAACTACCAGGTCCTCTTCGAACGCAGAATCTGAATCCGACGTCGAGTCATCGGTCTCTTCTGCCTCATTTTCACATTGTGCTGTCGATGTGTCCACTGCTGGTTCCCGTTGCTCCCATATCGCCGGGACATCACATAAAACACGTAATAACGTAGGTGCCATTCCAAGACTGGGACAGAACACCAAGAGTAGGTTGCTGAGAGGCATCTTAGTGTCCTTACTTCGTGATGCTGTTGCGTTCATCAGTTCTATGACAGTCAAAAGAAGATCCCTATTTTCTCGCGGCAAACGCGCGACAAGGTCACCAAGCGCCTCGACCAATGCTGAAGAAGGGGAACGGAGTGATGAAGAAGTGGGAAGGGTAAAAGTGGATAGTGACGGGGGTTTGCGTATCGTGGGCAAAGGTCGGGGCCCTGCTGGCAAGCCAGAGCCCCCGCTGAAAAGAGATTTTGATATTATGCCACTGGCACTTGGGGGGGCTATGTGACTATTCTCTGCATTCATGGCTGAATCGAACGAAGGCCCCAGAGTGCGAGTCAAGATCGGTTCGGGCACTATTGGTTGAACTATTAAGACTACGTGCAATATGTATTTTGCTGTGTGGACACTTACATTCTCGGAGGTATGCTTTAAAGACGGATGCTACTGCGTGGGGATCGAGCTCAGAGGGCGAACATTCAGTGATATCATAGTCAGCTCCTACGAAACGGATCAGTTGCATAGTCTTACTTCACATTACAGTTACATGACTTACCACCATCGAATTCATTTCGTAAGCGTGAAATGTGGCTTGATCGTCCCGATATTCTGCAAGGCTGGTCAGAATCATTGAGCACACGAAAAACCTCCTTGAAGTTACCTGAACAAGCCTTCCTCCTCAAGCCCCCATTTGTGTAGATGCTGGGCGCACCTGTACACTAACGTGGGAATCATGCGTCCACTCAGTGAATCTCGCGCAAAGCTTGTCACTGCAGCTTTGGTCTCTTTAACACATACCCACAATTCTTTCCCAAACACTACACCGCCATTAGGGTTACGCGGTGGACGCATTAGGCGACCAATTCCAACTGAGGCTGATGATGCTGCCAAGCTAGATAATTCAGATCCGTTAGCGGCACGATCTTTCTCTGATGATGATCGCGATCCTCCCATAGAGGAAACCGACCACGAGCCCGACGTCGCAGGTGTTCGACGACCGTTAGGAAGAAATGCCGATGGCCCATACGCTTGATTATGAAAGGGTTGTGAAATGGCACTTCCTGAAGGAGTACTCACAACATGACTGTTTACCGGACTCGGGTGGCGGTAATTTGGCGTATCTGATCCAGACCCAGACCCAGACTGTGAACCACCCCAGACACGACCAACTTTATCATATGCACGCTTTCCAAGTCCAAGAGCCATGGCTCCAGCGCCACTCGTGAGAGACGTTGCAGCCTGTCTGATACTTGCTGCGCTAGAAGTGGACGATGCTGAAGGCGATCGTACTCGACTTTGGAGCTGGCGGACAGTAGCCATGGCCTGCAAATCAGCTGCAGATGGTTGGGTTGCATCGGACGTTACGATAACACGGCGATGCGGCGTTTGAGTTAGGGATGTCATTGAAGTACTCGTGAGCGAGGGCGTCGACGTCGAGGCCACAGTAGCAGATAAAGGCGCCGGGGGGCGACTACCGATGCTTGTTGGAGCCGTCAACGCTGCGAGGCGGCCTCGAATGTTTGTTTTGGACACTGAAGAGCCAGAAGATGTGCCAGGCCTGGTGAAACCGTTGGTAGGGATGCGAGCGATGACAGGTGTTTCTGTATTGGAGGAAGTATGGTCGGCTTGAGAGTGTGTGTTATGCAATGCTCCTGGGGTGCTTGAAGAGGACGGGATAGATGGGGGAACAGACACGGTAGACAATGACTGGGTGAGGGTATGTGTCAAGGGAACTTGGACATTCAACGAAAGAGATCGTCGCTTGGCATGCTTTCCTGGGGATGAGTCATTAGGTCGTATGTTATGTCCAGGTGCCTCCAGTTCTGGTGCCCCCGCTAGAAACTCAAGGAGATCCATATGGCCCCCTTCTAGAGGAGGGTTAAGATATGCGCTTACTCGCGTACCAGGCTCTGTTACGTTGTTGCCTGGCTTCACAGTGTGGCCGCTGTCCATGGTGGAGTCGCTCTTCCGCCAATTCTCCTTGTTTTCCTCCAATTCACGACGAGTCTCATCTGTCGTGCGTTCACCTTCACGTTGTTGTTCCGCAACACGTTCTCGCTCCTCATCTTCACGCATAAACTCGATAGCAGCTGTGATGCTGGGTGAGGCTATCATGACACTGTTGCGAGCCCGTATGCCGGATGCAGTGTCGGGAGGGATCTGAACTGGAGGATGTGGAGCACGAAGGCCCGACGGTTTGGGCGGGAGAGGTGGAGGTACATTTGGGTCGGGGCGCGCCGGTTCATGGTGTCTGCGTGTGCCAAAAAGGTGCATAGTAAGTTTTGCAGCAGATGGGCGGGAAGGGGTAGAATCGGGATGGGATGAAGTATAGATATCGGCCGAATGTCGTTCATCGCCAGAAGAGAGGAATAAGCCTGCGTCCTGCGAGGGTCGTCGTCGCTTTCCAAATGCCCGCTTGAGCTTCTGCGTCGCAGAGACGTTGACGAACCCGCTAGAGGTTGGATGAGTCGGACTGGCAGCTACGCCGTAGACCGAGGAGTCGCTAAGGGGCATGGAGGCGTCGGCGACGTCTGACTGGGAGGATACGTCGTCGACCGGGAGGGCCAAAAGGGACGACTTTGAAGAATTGAAGCTGGAAGCTGAATCAATGGATTTCGAGTGGCCGACGGGCGGTACAGGCATGGTACTTCCCCGCGCCTATGCCAACAATGATTACCTATTGATGCTGGTCACAGTGTAGGAGACAACGGCGAACACGCTCGTCCGCACAGTAGCAGCGTGTGAAGAAGTAGTAATTTAGCCAAGAAGGGTTCAGCCTAATGGCCTATTTACTATGAACATACGTGAGTTCTGGTCTGGTGTCACACGCATCACATTTCAAACTTTACAGCAAAATAGACTGTGAGCCTTTGTCCCTCAAAATTTTAATTACGGGACCATAATTGCAAACCGTGGGACAGAGGGCGTTCAACCATCAATGATATTCCCCTTTGGTCTTATTCAATCTTGGTGCCCTTCAAGAGACCAGGACCCTGATCTTCTATCATTGATATCTTCGTTGCTAAGATCTCGAAATGGAGAATCTCGTTCACGCATTGTCTTCTGTCACAGAGTCTGTCTCGGTTCCTCGCTATCACAGGGAGTTGATCTAGGGTTGCCGAGTCCTTGCAAGTCAATATTGTCTGAAGACTAATAGTGGGCTGCCGAAACAAAGAAAAAATGATATAATATAGAATATTACTGGAAGATGCATACGATGTCTCTAGTGGCAGTCCCATTCCAGGTGAGTGTTGAAATATCTAGACGCATGTTATGGCGAACCAAGAAATTCTTTCACCGTCTCGTACGTAAAGAACCTATATTGTGTTAGATTGGAGATTCATCTCATTAAGGTGGGTGACGACGTACGACGTGGCGATGCTTGGCGCGACCTTGACTAATGAACCATCGCCAATAAATACAGGGTACACATCGGCATCATAAGTAACTCGCTCACGAAGGTTCGGCCACAAGCCCCTGTATAATCCTACAATACCCTCCACCCGGATGATCTCCCTAAAAGCTTCCAACGCACCATTATACCTGTATCCCAACCCTCCCTGCGACATTCCCACAACCTGCATCTTTCGTCGTAGTACATCTAATGGATATGTCAATGTCTGTGATATGGAGCCTAGCAAAGGGTTAGTAAAACTGGCCAGTAGAGTGGCAGGGACCACGCAACTCACCCGCAAGCGCGCCACAAGTCAACTTTCTTGGAATCGAAGTCTTCCCTGGAGGCGTCACCAGGCCCCTCAAGGCTTCATACGCTGCAAAATTGATTCCAACGTATGGCGCGACCCCCACTGCGGTCGTGACGAGCCCGCGATACAGACCACGCACGCCGCCTTCCTCGCGCATGACTTTGAGCGTCATATCCCAGATACCAAGGCTGGCTGCTGACCGAGATGCTACAGCCACGGTGTGAAATAGGGCAGGCCGGGAACCGGCAGGCAATACAACAGTTGATGGGCTGGCTTGGACAGAAGGTAGGGACAGTGTGGCAGAAGCGATGCTAAGTCGCGACCGCACAAGATCCAGTGGGTATGTTGTGCACACCGACGTGATGCCGGCTAGTGCACCTGCAAGAAGCCGTGTAGGCGTATCCAATGGTCGAGTTCCGTGGAGCGTGAAAAGCTAGTAACATTGTTCAAAAAAAAAGTGGCAGTCCGCGAAAGTGCGTCATACCTTTTTCAGCTGCTCATACCTGCAGTAGAATCGTGAGTATTAAAAGACAACAGAAAATGAACGTGGAAGTTCCATACGTTGTAAACTGTACAGCGCTGTAGGGTACGATTCTGAGGCAGTTGATGCCATTCCCCCTCATGAACCCCCTGAAGCCTTCCTCTCGCCACATCCTAACCAAGCTCCTCCACACACCATGATACTGTCTATCACTTGTCCTTGGCTGTACTTGCCTGAAGATAATGCATTTTTAGATTTATTCGTGTGACCATCCTAGAACAATGCGCACTGAATAATCTTGAGTCTCTCCAATGGGCTGACCACAGTACGCGAAGCAGCCCCTGCGATCCCTCCAGCAATAAAATAAGATAATATCTGTGGATTCACAAAGCCAAGGATATTTCGTGGTGGTTGTGGGTCCTGTCTAGCATCTGACGTATTAGCCGACGTGCTTGCAGAAGAACTAGTCAATGAGGTAGACTGAGGAGAAAATGATGTTTTAACAGAAGATGCCATGTTTGTTGATGATGGGTATAGCTGTTCATGCGAGGCCGAGAGATCAAGTAGTAGGGGCGGTTGCGACGCAAACCAACAAGTTTTCTAAGTTTTCTACATTGGGCTGCGGCGTTTGCCGACAAAGCTTACCAGCCACGGCCAATTGAACCCACCGACACTACCTCGCCTTTATTGCCGGACGAGTAAAACTCGAGAAGATGAGTGTTGCAAAGTACGCTGGTCTGCCTGATATCGTAACGTATTTACTCGTACCACGCGCAAGCTGTGCCGTTCATGCTCTTCCAAGGACACAGCTCAGGATGTGTATGAAACACCAGATACTTTCATGACCCCTCGTCAAGATGTATGTATATCAGTCACATTGTTGTACGACATACGTCCTCATATGTATGATTTAAGGGCAACTCTAGTGATGAAGATGGTGTACCACAGCGTGGATCAGGAATTCGCGGCCGGGACGCGGGAGATGTAGGAATAACATCGCGAGAAGAACTAGATTTGAGTCCCCTTATGGGTGCCCAGGCAGCAGGGAAGAAGTTTCGCAGCGCTGAAAAGAGACGTGGTATGTTCTCTTGCTCTCTGGATACATTCCTTATTAATCCTTGAATTTTATACAGAGCATCGTCCTCGTTTGACATATGCATACCCGCCGTCACCGACATCTGATCACGATGCGTCTCCTTCACGTTCCCCGCCACTCTCTCAACGGTTACGTGCTCTCCAGCATGAAGTAGCATCTCTCGAGGCTGAGCTGTCTGACCCTTCCAATCCGCTTCTGCATGGTGATAACGGAGAGGTAGTAGACCCAGGTGTGCTCATGAAAAGTTTGGTGGACGTTCGAGGCAGATTAGAGAAGGTCAGCAAGACAAAAGACGGCCGAGGCAAACTAGTTGACCTCCTATCGGGAGCTAAAGAGAGAACAATAAGTCAAGAGGTGCAGAGCGGCGATGAGAGGGCACGTGAAGCATCGCAAGCTCCGAACGTTGCGGATATGGACACACGCGTCGGTGAATTAGAGCGACTTGTTGGTTCTTCGGGCGCAACTCTGGACGAGGTATGCTGATTCTTGCAAGTGTAGAAAACAATTAACTTGGCTTTGTAGTCGTCGGCACTACCTCCCCCACTTCTGCCACTGGTCACACGACTAAGCAATCAACTTACGCTACTCACGCAACCACGACACATCGATTCTATTTCCCGTAGGCTCAAACTGCTCCTTTCAGATCTTGAGCGCGCATCCTCGTCGCACGCTGGTTCACAAACACGACGTCAGTCTCACCCTCTGCCCGACGCACCAGCTGCTTCACCGTTACAAGAATCACTACAGCCCGTTCTAACGCGCCTTGCGCCCGTCTTACCACATATACCCCATATTCTTACACGCCTTCGTACACTGTCAGCACTTCACACAAATGCGTCTACATTCCACGAGACATTAGAAGAAATGGAAGAGGAGCAGAAACGCGTAAAAGCAGCACTGGAGGAGCTTGAAAAGGCTGTACATGTGGTTGAAAAGAGCTTGGAAGACAACGGACGTGTGACATCTTCTAACGTATTTGGTTTGGAAGCAAGAATAGAGGAGTTAGGAAAACAAATAAATAAACTAGAAAAGTAGATAAATACATCCAAACGATATTGATGCCATCATTCAAACGACAAAGTACTCTTTTAGGAAAAACAAACAAAGAAATGAAATGAAAAATGAATTAAGGGATGATTGGAACGCTCCAGACGGAGAAGTAAAAGACGACGCCTGTGCGATTCGAACGCACGTGTGCAAAGCACATTCGCTAACCACACAAATAGCAGGCGAACCCGGTAACCACTGCGGCAAAGCGTCTCTTGAATAAATGGATTCACATTTTAATATATATCTTACAAAAGTCAACTGATACTCGTATTATACTTTCAAAATGTCGCAGTACAAATCTTACCTTGAGTTTCATGACAGTGAAAAAATAAAAGTTATGTTCTTGACTTTTGAATGTGATCATAACAGTTGTATTTGTGAATCGGACACCTTGTCCTACACATGATAGCCAGAGATTAAACTATAAGAGCAAACACAGGACAGATGTCACGTGGCAATGCACATGGATTGGAAAATCCTCTTTGCATCAAAGTATTTCATATGAAAATTTAGGACAGAAATTTTTTACCAAAATCAATGTCATGAAATGTGGAGAGTATCTCTCTACCTAAAATCAGTAAAACATATTAAAATAAAAATATTTGAGCAATATCCTTTAGAGTATATATCCTAGTGCTTACATAAGTGACCAATTCTTCATAGTTCATAACCTTTGGCCATAGAGGTTTATAGAGTCATTTACAGTGACTCAAAAGCTGATTCAATGTTTGCTTATTTCTATTTGATAGTTCAATAACCTAGGAAATAAAATACCTAATAATATTATAGATTAGTAGTCTATCCTGGGTCAAAAATGGATTATCATTATCATTCATAATTATAGGAGATATGTAATTTATAATCTGGTCATCTCATCTCAATAGTTTTTTTGGCTAATATTATTATTACTAGAGATCAATACTATCTGACTTCCATATGAAGACTGTTGTACTATAGTTGGTAGGGTATGGTGCCTAGAGGTTATGTGAGCTTAACAATTTGTTGAAAAACTTCATAGCATTATGAAATCCTCACCACCTGTACTACAGTATTATAATCTCTCTTTCATTGACTCTGGTCTCTCAGATTACCAAATCTCATCTCAGACTGGTGTTTATCATACTAACATCTCCATACTTTACTCATAAATTATCCTGACCATCTAAAGTCCTCTGGAAGTTACCTAACAAAGCTTTCAGATATTATATATGACATACTATGGACCTTGTTGGCTATGTGTTAGATCCCATGTATTCCCCAAAGATCTTAGACACCCAAACATTAAGACATCTGTAATCACCTACAGTAAGCAACAAAATTGTTTGCATGTTTGGAAGTTTTGGATTGTGTATCTGATAGGAAATTCAATTTATTTTTAAAATCATCTAAATATTATGACATATGCTCTAGGATACTGGCTATCTTGTAGACCAAGAATCTAGCAAATATATGTAGAACCCCCCTGAGATATGAATATTTCATATCCCAGGTCTCATTTGAATGGTTTTGTTGCTGACAGTTAATGAGTGAAAAAAGCTAACATTGGAGGCTTTTAATGAGGTATTGGCTCATGTCACATGGCTAACAAACAAGCATCAACAACTCCAGAACTTCAACCACATTATTCCATGAGATCTCTGTTGATAAACTCAACAAAGTCATTTATACATATGCCACCATCAGAAGTTGCCAATCAATTAGCACTTCTTACAGCATGCTACTGATATAGTGTAGCATGAGCAATGAGAGAGGATCAAAGGAAGATGAATTTGAAATGATTTTCTCTATTTCCAATGACCCAGCTATACTATATGCGACTGCCTATCTTTGTACAGCATGGAAATCCATCACTTCTGACCAAATGTAGTTACATTTCCTTTTTCTCTTCGTCACTAGTTAGGGATTCATCTCTTGTATAAGTACTACAGTTCTCATAGGTAGTACTGCAGCAAATAATCATCTATTAATTGTTTACTCCTTGTTCTGTTCAGTGCTTCACTTGTAATCCCAATTAGGAAACATCACTCAGACTTGTCATTCAAGTTCTGGATATCATCCAGATAGGTTCCAGTCACATAGTATTGTCTGCTCACAACGTTTGGAGCACCAGAGACTGTCTATTCAATTGCTATTGAATTTACAGTGTACCCAGAAATCAGTCCCAAGCTCCTGGTACCAGCGCTAAAGTGCCAGATTGACCAGAAAGCCTCCAGAAGTCCTGTTGCTAGAACAACAAGACATTTTTATCATTAGGAATCATAACAGAAAGTTATAGTAGTCAAGGATCACCCTGAGTCATCAATCTCTGCATTTATTTATAAACTCAACATCACAGCCTAAGGCTCAAATGCCCCCAGACAAGGTACCACAGCCTGTGACAATGGGAATTGTCCCTGTGCCAGTGTGTTGTCTATGCTGGAGCTATGCACCCAACCTACACCCACATGTGCAAGCCCATCAGGGTGTCAGTGGTACTGCTTCCCTTGTATGGTCTTGCTGGCACCACTCCCTTGCACACTATCCCCCCATGACTCTGCCTCCCATCTATCCATACTGCTGCTTGCTGCTGTCATCCAGCAACCCTGAGGCAACACCTCCACAATTCCTTGCCTCCACATTTGGGCTCCCTGTACTGCAGACATCCATCACCACTGTATACCAGATGACCACCATATGGCTGGACATTGTGCTGCTCCTCACCCCTCACTGCAGGTGCATTGGCATATCTAAGTCAGTCATGGCTTTACCATTCCACACAAGGCTCCCCCTGCTCTGGTTCAGTGTGCTTAAGATTACAAAGACCAGCAGCAGAGCTGCTTCCCAATACATCACATCCTGGACCTCTGCCAAATACCATCTAGACATGCATGACATGCACCCCATGACAAGTGTGCCATTGTCACTAACCACAGATGCATCACCACCTGATCTTTTCAAGGAAGAGTGCCTTATCCCAATGTGACATGCAACATTTCTGCCTCTTTTGCCATTTGTTATGTGAGTTGGCCCTAAGGTGGGCCACTGCCAGAACATGTACAATGATGCTGCTTCACCATGTGTCCATCTCCTGTGTCCCCACATGTCTGCACCCTTGCACCTTTGGATCCTTGGATCTCTGTGCCTCTGGATTTCCACATCTCTGGATTTCACACCTTTGTATCTCTGGATCTGGTGCCTCTGCCCTCCATGCCTCTGCACTCTGCATCTCTATCTCTCCATACCTCTGTCTCCCATGCCCCCATGTGTTCACACCTTGGATCCTTGGATCTCTGCATCCCTGCATCTCCAGATTTCACACCTCCAATCTCCAGACTCCATATCTTCAACCTCCATGCCTCTGTACTCCATGTTTCCACCTCCCTGTACCTCCATTACTCCATGTGCCAGATGTCTGTGGTACAGTTGGATGTCCATTGGAACTGCTGTACCCTAGAGAGGGGGTGAGTACAGCCCTCTCACCAGACCTATGTTGGAATGGCTGCATGCTAGAGAAGGAGGTGGCCATATTTCAAGGCTCCCCTTTTTGTTTTTTTGGAAATACATTGAGGGTGATGTATTGTAGAGAAGGGGGTAGAAGCCTAGGGATCTGGATACAGTTGTGAAGCCCTGGAAGGCTAGATGAGCAGCTGTAAGTTCACAATAGCCTCCACTAGCCAAAGGTCTAGGGATCTTAGAATAATGGCAAAGCCCAGGAAGGCTATGTGAACTAGCTGAAGGCTTAGGATCCTGATACTGATGCAAAGACCTGAAGACCAAGCCTGGGGTTACTACCCTCAGTGATGATCTAGATGCAGACTGGGGCTTAGTTACAGGCTCAGACTCCAACCCAACCAAGAGGATGACCTGTATCTAGTAAGGACCTTGGGGCATCTCAGCAGTGACTCAGGCCTGGGCCAGGTTCTTAGCAGAGGGATCAAATTTTTTTCAGCATATTGAGGGCACTGTGCTATAGAGAGGGGGTGATGTCAAGGGACAACCCCTAGGTCCCAATTTCCTCTCCTTTATTCCTTTATATTTCTCTTTAATTCCTATTGATTTACTCCCCATCCTATCCCCCTTCTTACCTCATACATATAAGTGGTTGGTGTTAGCAAAGTAGAGCCTGCCCTTGGTCGGGTATTATGAGATATGGTGTTCACCGTCTAACAGTGTGCGCTCATTGTCTCACCTCTGCTCATCCTCTTCGGGCATGGCCTCAAGTTCACGGTGCAGGCTTGGCATCTGTTTGCCTTTGGAACTGAGGCATATATGCCCCAATGAGAAACTAGGAGGAGGCATGAGAGAAGAGGGCATGGTTATAGCCTCAGCCTCAGTGCATCGTGAACACCAAGACATAACTATATCTCATAATACCTGACCAAGGGTGGGCTCTACTTTGATTATAGATTGATTCCCCAATGTTTTTACTTGTTATGATCCCCAGTAGCTATATAGTTAGTGGATTAGATAAGGGGATTCTCACCCTGTTCTCTTTGGATCCCCTCTATCTTAGTCCTGTGTGGGTTCCACAGGCAAGGAGATTTTCCCTTACATTACCAAGGTTTAGTTTGAACAGTCTTATGGGAGTAATGCAACTCTCTTCACAGTAGTTGGCAGAAATTCAGAAGATTAACTATAGTTTACACTGTAATAAAGAAAATATTAAGAAATTGGACATTATGGTGCTATTATACAATGGTTTGCTCACCTCCTCAGTGATTGTTAACACTGAGGAGAAAGGGCATATGTGGGTGGTGTCTCACCCGCATATATGCATAAACCGGCCCTTTAGCACCAGTCAAGCATCCATATAGTAAGCGAGGGCACCGGGCGACTGCCTAGGTTGTTCCCACCAAATAGTGGGGCTGCAGCCATAATCTCAAGGTGGAGGCAGAATGGGTGCTGCGCCTGGTAGTATATAGCAAAATAAAGTGAGAACTCATAAACAAGTGAGAAGAAAAATTCTCGAAAATACTATGGCATGTAATGAACTGTCCTTGGTGGTTTTTGGAGCAAAAACATTTGGTATATTAAGTTTAACTCTCTCAGAGGTGGTATAGTGCATATATGCACCCTACAAGTCTTTGACACAAAGGTGGTATTTCATTGCAGAGAAAAGTAACTCAATTGTGTTGTAATCAGGTGAATAGGGTGGCAGAAACTCACAATGCATACCCCTGTACACAAGTAAAAAGGTCAGTGATTGTTAAGACAAAAAAAAATCAAATACCTAGATTCAATTAGTTTGACAATAGTGAATTTCCAGCTCCTATAATGCTAAAGAGCTAGTTTTTGTAGATGAAAGTGCTATTGATTGTCATACAGCATACCATGGATGTGCTTGAGAAACCAAGGGGAGAAGAGCCACTTGCAAGGTATTTTTTTATTGTGGATGGTGGTAAGTATTACTTAGTACCATCCATGGCCAGTCAACTAACATTGTCTGTCTTCTGATTAAGATTCTTGGTCTTGCCTGCCCTGTCTCTGAATGGTGTTCTACACTATGATATTATTAAAAGTACTTCTTACACAGCAAGTTTCTTGAACATCTATTGGATAACATGAAGCCATTACCTGCATCCAATTCAGTAATTGTCAAGGACAACTGTCAAATACACAAACACCCTGCTTTGCTTCTCAGTACTATACTCAAGTGAAATGAAGGAGAACTATCATATATCACAGCAAGACTTTAGAATACCAAACTGTAGATAACTGGTAGCCACACACCTTTTTCATACTAAATCTAGCTTTCACAAGTGTCCTCTATATGGTTGATGGTAATATAAATACTCCACAAGTCTGGTGGAGTTCCAAGTGCAATGTATCAAAATATAGATTAGGTCTAGCATCCAGTGTGTTTAGCTGTTAGGATCTCACAAGTGATATCCTCACTTGCTTAGTCATCATTATTTATACCTATTTTAGTAATTCTGCTCAGCCCCTTGTTTTAATCAGCCTCAGAGTCTATACATTGCTTCCATCATTTCTTTTATTCAGTTAGTTTCTCCACTCATGATACTTTCCCCCCATTTAGTAATTTCCATTGCACCTTGCAACAATTTTTGTAACACACCTTGCTTGAACCTTATTATGACTCACCCATGTTTCACTTTGCCTTTGTTTTAATTCCAATTCTGAAAACCCTTTGTTCTTTTTATTTGATATCATTATAACTGTTCAAAATACTGATCTACTATATAATATGTATGTAAATTAGTAGTTCAGTAGTCAGAAAATTGACCAAAATTACCTGAGTCTTTTGTCAAACCTTGCTCTGCAGAAATTAGGGATACAATAAGATCTGGACAGCACAGCACATACAGTAGGGGACAAAACCGTTCAAGTGTTTTGAACATTTGTGTTGTACTGTAAATAACGGGAGGATTACATAATCAAAAAATATGACGTTATTAGTTGAGATAGCCCTGCTTCTGAACTTGTGGTCACAATCAAGATTATTACATAACTCTCAATATTCATTGAGATATTAATTATTTAAAAAAAATGAAGCATTTGAATGGTTTTGTCCCTCTTTTAAACAAGAAATGGTATATATCAGTACTTGGTAGAGCCCTCATTTGCTCTCATCACTGCCTGCACCCTTCTAGGCATGCTCTCAATCAACTTCTGACACACCTCTGGCTCCCATTCCACTCCAATCCTCTCCCATAGCTCATGCACTCCACTAGGGGGGTTGTCAGGGGATGACCCTTTTCAATCTCCGGATTCAACTCTGAGACCTCCTATTCAAACTCCGGTTCACCCCTGAGACCTCCTATTCAAACTCCAGTTGATCTGTAATGTCTGTTACCTCTGAGACGTCCATCAC
>QFEC01013263.1:456-21869 GCA_003316585.1 Gomphus bonarii | reverse complement strand
AGTGGACGCATTGAGACATAATTCCATTATTGCACCATGGGGATCAATGCAGCCCTCAGCTGGTGCTGGAGTCAGAGGGCTGCTTAGTTGTTTTTTGACTCCATTGCAGACTTTGCATCGGAGTTTTTTTTGTCAGATGAATTGCTGTCCATCATGGAAGTGGCTCATCCTTTTGCAGCAGAGGAAGTCAATTTGGGACATTCCTTGGCTACATGACCTGTTCTGCCACAGAAGAGACAGAAGTTTTGCTCGAAGCGGCATTGTTGCTCCTGTTGAGTCAGTTTACCATCTTTCCCTAGTTTTGACGCTAGGTCTGGATTCTTCTTGGTGGAGTTCAAGGTGTTGTTGTTGAAGGCGGAGTTTCCATATTTGTTGCTGTTATTGTTGTTTGACATCTTCTTGTTGTCATTAGAATTTGTCAATGGCGTGGCAGGGTTTTTGCCCTTGTCTTGGTGGCAGTCCGAGGTTTTGTTTGAGTTGTTTTCTTGAGCGACTTTGGAGTGTCATTCCCAGTACCAGGCATTGATGGACTGGGCGAGGGATTGAAGTTCATGCAACGTGCTGGGTTTACCAACATGGGCCACTTCATCCTTGATCTGTGCTGGAAGTCTGTTGTAGAACTGGTGGCAGAGTATGGCATCTCCCCAATGGACACGTGCTGTGAGGCAGTTGAACTTGACCAGGTATTTGGTGACTTGTTGGTTATCATGCATGCGGAGGGTTTTGAAGTCAGCTTCTGCTTTGCCAACAGGGTCATGTAGTCCAAAGTTGTCTTTCAACTCTGACACAAATTTGGAGTAATCATCTATCCACGAGGGGTCAACGTTGGAGGAAAGGGCTGGTTCAAACCAGTCTAATGTGGTTCCTTTCAGGTAGGACAGTACATAGGTGACCTTTGCACTGTCAGAGGAAAAAGCATCTGGATGGTCACAAAAGTTTATATTACATTGAACCAGAAATGGCTGGAGTTTATGACTGTCAGAGCCATCAAAGGTGTCTGGTTCATGGACTTTGGTCCATGGTGAGGACTTCTTTGGCAATGACAGGTTGTTAGCCAGCATGGCGATGGCCTCAGCAAGGTTGGGGACATCATTGGAGTTTGATGATGATGCTCTTGGAGGATTCAGGGCCAGGAACGGATTGGATGGAGATTGCAGAGGGTTGTGATCAGAGGGTGTGTTGGGCAGATTGGGCATGTCCAGATAAAGTGCTTGTACAGGCTTTTCAGGAACAAGTGGGGTTAGGGGTGAGTGAGTACTCGGGAGCATGGCTGGGACATTAGGTACATGGCATACAGATGCTTCTGAAATGGTTCCAAGGGTACCAGCTTGTAGGTTGCTTTGAGTGCTATGTTTCATAGATGATAAAGAGTGAGAGTTCAAATATACTGTTAAGTCCAGAGTCAGAGACATCTTGTCTGGGAGGTCCAGAGTGGTCAAACAGTTGATTTCAAGCTGGGGTATGGAGTCAAGAGGACTTGGCTTCAACTTATATGTTATGCCCTCTTGTGTCATCTTGTCCTTGAATTTATGGAGTTGTGGAGTGGGGCTGCGGAGTGAGAACAGAGGTGATGAGGTAAGACTAAATTGATATTCGAACTAGGGAACTAGCTACAAATACATGGAGGTTTAAATACATTTGGAGCATGAGATTAATATGGAGCAGGGTCATCTGAATATGGAGGAGTTACTATACTAGGATGCAGGGATGCTAAATGAGAGATGGGGTCATGTGGAACTATAGAACATACTAGAAGGTGACATGGAAGGTAACAGAAAGAGTGATGTGGAGATCTGTGTATCGGATTGATTATGTGGGAGAAAAGATGGAGATGGAGTACAGAGTATATGGAGGTCACATGGAGGTTGTCTACGGCGTGGAGTATGATGGAGGATAGAGATCTGTCTGGAGGGCTGAGATCTATCTGGAGGAGCATGGAGATGAATGATAAATGGGCACTAAAGGCAGAGATTTGTTGGAGGGAACCTAGGATCTAACATTGCCTATCAATTTTGAGTATCAAAAAGAACCTATCTTCAATCTCCAGGGAATGGAGCACATTGTAGAGTATGATCTTTTTCTCTTGACTGTTGACACAGGTCCTTAGAAGGCTTTGCTACCTTCTTTTCTTCTTTCTTCCCCTTCTCCTTGTTTTATTTCCCCCCTTCCTCTTGGATGGAGAATCTTCAAGAGAGAGACCACATTCCCTATATCAGCAGTCCTTTTCCCAATGCCCATCATTTCTACAGTAATATTACACTCCACCTTAGACTTTTGCCACCAGATGGTATACTTGTATCACATTGATACTGGACTGAGTTGCTTGTTGGAGAGGATGCAACTTCAGATATTGGCCCAATTGATGGCAGAAAATTTGGTGATGTGATGGTAGAAAGTATTGTCTGGTAAAAAATGTCATATAATGCAGGAAGAGCCTGTGTTGAATGTAACTCTTATCCCTGTCTATTGTTTATTGTGTGGGCGCTTATTACATAATCAAATGCGCCATTAATCCCTGGAGACTATGGGAATCCTCTCTTTGATAGAGCATTCACCATCTGTTCTCCAGTACTCCTGCTTATTCTTCAGCAGTGTAATTCTCAGAGTTCACCACCAACAAATTATGGGCCCCAGGCCTTTTCTCTGCCAATAACTTTGCCCAATCATCCATCTTTACTCCAACATCCTCCAGCACCCTCCAGCATTGCTTTTTCATCACACCTGCTATCCATCCAGTGGATTCTATCATCTTTGGTGTTTTGGTATCTTATACCCCATTGAGTTCACTCACACTATGCTTTGTGCGCCTATTTAAGGGCTCATACACCATAAACAACCCCAACACACATATCTGTCACCATAACTGTTCAATAACTGCTGTGACACTCTTTTTATCAGACATATTATCTTTTTTTCTTCTTTTTATTCCTCTACCAGACCAAGCCATATATTGCTTCCACCAGTAGGGAAGGGCTTGCACATCATTAGGACTGAGCTACACCTGGAACAACCATTTGGACTCTGGGTTAGGATACTATTTTAGTGTAAACATGAGTATCACAGCAGAGGTCAGTAAATTGGGGGTGGATAACAAGCTCAATGGGTCTAACTACAAGAATTGGGTATGGGACACAAAAAGTGTTCTCAAGAGGGCCAAAGTATGGTGGATTGTTACTAGAGATGAGAAAGCACCAGATGAGGCAGCTGCGACACCAGCAGCAAAAGCAGAGTGGTGGAATCAAGTGGATATTGCTGCTGGCATCATTACCAGCTCAATTGAAGTCTCACAGTATATTCACATTGAAGCGCATAAAGATGATCCAGTCAAGATGTGGCAGATTCTGAAGACTGTCTACAATCAACAACTTCCTATTATGCAATTCAATGCCTATAACTCCATGCTTAGCATCAGGAAGGAGGAGAGAGCTGGATTTGCTGGATCCACAAGTGCCCTTCATTTAGACAGCACAAGTCTAACTAAACCACTACTTGTTACTGCCAGTACTGACTGGACTGCTAATACAGGTGCCTCTTCACATATGACACCACATTGTCACTGGTTTACAACTTACACCCCACATACCATCAAAATTCAACTTGTAGATGGAAGTCACATTTGGTCTGCAGGGATAGGGTCTGTACAGTTTCAACCACAAGGCACCAATGTACCCTTGGTTCAATTTCATGGAGTCTTACACGTACCTCAACTGACTTGCTTTCTGTCATCCATCTTACACAGAAAGTCAACTTTACAGTCATTATTCTGAAGGGGAAGATGTATTTCAAAAGAAACCATCAACTTATCTTCACAGCAACTGTTAACAAGAATAATGTTGCCCATTTGGATAGCATTACTGTTCCTATAACATATTTTTCAGGCTTGATCAGTACCTGTTCTGTGGACTTGACACTGTGGCATTAGAGGTTCTCACATTTGAAACACAATGATGTGAAGCGGCTGATGGCCAAGAACCTTGTATCTGGTATGACTCTTGAGTCTCTGGTTGACTCAGATCCCATATGTGAACCATGCATTTGTTAGATCCTAGATTCCCTCTGACATATGTATCTCTGCCCTTAATGCCCATTTATCATTCATTTCCATGCCCCTCTGGATCGATCTCAGCCCTCTGGACAGATCTCTCTCCTCCATCATACTCCACAACACAGACACCCTCCATGTGACCTCTGTAAACTCCATACTCCATCCCTGTTATACCCACCACATTATCACTCCGATATATGGACCTTCACATCACCTCTTCTATTATCTTCCACATCATCTTCTAGTATGTTCTATAGTTCCACATGATCCCATCTCTTGTTTAGCATCCCTGCATCCTAGTATAGCAACTCCTCTGCATTCAGATGACCCTGCTCTATATTAATCCCATGCTCCAAATGTACCTAAACCTCCATGTATTCATAGCTAGCTCCCTAGTTTGAATATCAATTTAGTCTTCCCTTGTTACCTCCATTCTCACTCCACAACTCCACTCCGACAACTCCATAAATTCAAGGACATGATGACATAAGAGGGCACAACACATAAGTTGAAGCCAAGTCCTTTTGACTCCATGCCCTGGTTTGAAATAGCAGTTCAACCACTCCAGACCACCCCAGACAAGATGTCTCTGACTCCAGACTTAACAGTGTTGCTGATAAACAACACAGAATTGTTAACAAATCAGCAACCAACTGTGCTACTAAACCTCTGGAACTTATTCATACTGACTTACATAGTCCAATGCCTGTACATTCACCAGAGGGATGCAAGTACTGGGTCACCTTCATCTATGATGCTACCAGACTGGCTGCAGTCTCACCTCTGAAACAGAAATCAGGTGCCTTAGAAGCCTTCAAGGTCTTTAAGGCTTATATTGAGAAGTAAACTGGGCAGAAGATCAAAGGACAGCATGATGACAAGGGCTCAGAGTACAAGAACATTAGTTATGACAGGTTCTGTATATCTGAAGGCATTGTCAGACAACACACTGTGTGCAATGAACCACACCAAAATTTGTTATAAAATACCCATTATTACATAGCATACAAAATAGAATAGAAGAAAAGCACAAAAATAGATACCTAGAAAGAACACAGACTCCCCTACCTAGTATATGCATCCAGAACCCAAGTAGACAGTCACACTGACAATTCCCAAAAGAAATCAAGTCAATAGCTCTATTTTTCATAGTTACAGGACATTTTAGATAGTACTTGGGCACAGCACTTTGGTCCCAGGGCAGGGAAGTGCCCAGGCAGCTAGGGGACGAAAAGAATGGAAAGGACTCACAGGGTCAACCCTGGAATGAACAGGCAGCAGTCATGGCAGAAATAATAGATGGAAGGTATAGAAATGACATACGAGATAACCAGAGGAGTAGCAGAGCAATGTAACCGTACTCTTGAAGAGGGGGCAACAACAATGCTCAATGGGTCACATCTGCCTCCTTCCTTCTGGTGGTATGCAGTCTCTGCCCTCGTTCATACCATAAACAGATCACCAGCTGCTGCTCTTGGAGGTGATATACCATACACCAGGTTCTTTGGATAGAAACCTGATGTATCACACTTCAGGGTGTTTGAGTGTACAGCCTATGTGCATGTGCAGAAAGACCAGAGGAAGAAACTCCAGTCTCACACACAAAAGTGTGTCTTCATTGGTTACCCCACAGACTATAAGGGGTGGTTATGTTACAATCCATTGACCAAGAAGACAGTGATTAGCAACTCAGTCCAATTTGATGAAAGAGCCCTACCTGGCCTCCAAAAGATGACCAATACTCCTATTCCTTCTACACCACCACAACCTCAGTCTGTTGAGATTGATGTGATTGTGAGCGATTAGGGTTATACAATCAAGGGGGATATACCAGATCACCATCACCAGTAGTACATTCACCTGCAACTCCTCTTCCAGTACCTCCTCCAGATCCACCTGTACCTCAACCTCTCAGGAGAAATCCTGATCATCCTCATGGAAGGCAACTTCCTAAATGATTCAGGGAAGTTCCAAACCCTCCTCCTAAAACTACAACTTATTGTGAACCAACTCCTCTGATTGAATCCTCAGATGAAGAGGAGAAAGAGGAAGAAGAGGAGGTTTTGAGTGCAGAACAAGCTTTTATATCATTGGAAGAAGGATTTGAGCTTGCCTATAAGGCTGTCAACAATGACAATGCACCAAGGACACTGGCTGAGGCTCTCAAGAGAGAAGATGCTGACAAATGGTTTCAATCTGCCTATGATGAGATCCAAGTATTGCTAAAGAATGGCACCTGGATATTGGCAAAATTGCCAGAAGGGTGCAAAGCCATTGGATGTCGATGGGTGTTTGTGCTAAAGTGCAAAAAGGATGGCTCTATTGATAAATACAAGGGCTGTCTTGTTGCACAAGGCTACACTCAGAGAAAAGGCTTTGATTATATTGATACATTTGCCCCAACAGCTAAATGGGCTGCTCTGTGAGCAGTGATAGTCATAGCAGCACTAGAAGATTTGGAGCTAGAGAGTGTTGACATCTCATCAGCCTTCCTCAATGGAGATCTCCAAGAAGAGGTTTATATGAAACAACCAGAAGGTTTCCAGCAGGGTAACTCTGACCAGGTCCTAAAATTAATCAAAGAGATCTATGGCCTAAAGCAGTCTCCTAGAATATGGCACCATAAGCTTAATAGTGTTCTCAAATCACTTGGCTTTACCAAAGTGACATGTGACCACAGCCTCTGGGTATATAACAAGGACAATACAAGGATCGTCCTTCCTGTATTTGTGGATGACATGACCATTGCATCCAAATCCAAAGTGGCTATCCAGAAGTTCAAGTCAGAATTGATGAAGCACTTTGAGTTTCATGACTTGGGTCCTACTAACTTCTTACTTGGAGTTGGTATTGAGAGAGATAGAGAAAAACGCACAATATATCTCTCACAGACCCAGTATATCAAGGATATCCTTGCTGCACACCAGTTTGAGAACTGTGATGTTGTTGGTACACCCATGGACCCTGGATGCAGACTAGCTCCAGATGATGATTTGTTATCACCAAAGGAGGCACAGGAGTATATCAGTGCTGAAGGATCTCTGATGTATATTGGAGTTGCTACAAGGCCAGACATTGCATACACAGCTGGTGTCTTGGCCAGATTAGCTCCAAGCCTGGTGTATCACACTGGAAAGCTGTGAAGCATCTCTTTTGGTATCTACAGGGCACCAAGCATTACAAGTTGACCTATTCACCATCTAATATAGGCTCATCTGAACTGTTTACCACCTATTCTGATGCAGACCATGGTGGTGACAAGGCAACTGGCAAATCTACAGGTGCCTATGTGGTGAAGATGGGAACTGGGGCCATTAGCTGGAAGAGCAAACTGCAGACTATGGTAACTCTGTCTACCACTGAGGTGGAGTATGTGTCTGTGGTGTCAGCAGGGCAGGAAATCCTATGGCTGCAAAACATCTTCAAAGAACTTGGGTATGATATTAAGAGACCATCCACACTCTCTAGGTTGACAACCAGTCTTCAATTGCTGTGGCAAGAAATCCAGAACACCATGGTTGGATCAAACACCTGGACCTGAGATATTACTGGCTGAGGGATGAAGTTAACAATGGGAAAATTAGGATTGAATATTGTTCAACAAACACCATGCCTGCAGATCTCCTCACAAAAGCACTCCCTAAATCAAAGATACAGGAGACACTTGAGATGTTAGGATTAAAAGGTTGATTTCTTTCATCTTTTTTTTCTATTTTTCATAGGGATGACTCATTAAGGGGGAGTGTTGAATGTAACTCTTATCCCTGTCTATTGTTCATTGTATGGGTGCTTATTACATAATTAAATGCGCCATTAATCCCTGGAGACTATGGGAATCCTCTCTTTGATAGAGCATTCACCATCTGTTCTCCAGTACTCCTGCTTATTCTTCAGCAGTGTAATTCTTAGAGTTCACCACCAACAGCCTGGAGGATGTGGAGAGTGTGGAGTGGGTCACTGATGGTGAGGCCAGCTGAAATGATGTGATTTTTCAGCTCAGACATCTCATCAATTTGCTGAGTGAGTACGGTGTTGGTAGAGAAGGTAATGGTCATGTACTTTCAACAGTCGACCCAGAAGTTGGGATCGGAGTGTGTACCGTATAAATCTTGAAGAGAAGAGAAGTTCTCATTGAATGTCTTGGCCATGTCAATAATTGACTGAGAACAAGAGAAGTAAGAAACCCTGACAAGAATGCTTCTGCCTGTCCTCTGACTTGTTGACTTCATCAGCAGTCAAAGGAGTACTGAGGGGGTGGAATGATTTCCATTCCCTCTGCAATCCTGAATGCATTGATGTACATGAGAGTGGCCTTTATCGAAAAGGACCATGATTCTCAGTTCATGCCATCAAACTTCTCGATCATTGACAGTAGCTTGGTTAAGGTAGAGTCGGCCATGGCGTGAGTGTGGATGAGTAATCAAGTGTAAGAGTGATACGTGTGTGCGTGTCAGAGCTTGTGAGCCGGCGAATAGGATTTACAGTGTGTGTTCAAGCGGGGCCCATAACCTATTGTAAGGGCAACTCTAGGACGGCGTAAGCTCAGTGAAGACTGTGGAGTTACCGCCGTCTAGGTGTTGCTTATAAGGTTGCGCTAGCTACGGAGGTGATCGAGAATGAAAAACTAACTAGCGTGATATGTTTGTGAAGCAGGTGTACAAATACATATTAACACTTTGCCAAGGCTCAGTATGCACGGTTCTTTGTGTGCTTTGCTTACGAGGTGACCGTTTTATGCACCTGAGACACACAGAAAATAGACTATTGCCTCAATGTACCTGGTAACTAAACCCTGGGCGAATGGACATATTCGAGAGCTCCTTCGTGTATAACAGCAAGCAAAAGGCAAGTCGTAGTATTGTTTGAATATAGCAACAGTTTGCGATCATCGAGAAACAGGGCGGAATACATTGATAATCGCGGGTTACACTATGAAAAGAAGCGCGATATTTTCCTATCGTCTGACACACTCTCGTGACTTATCCGTCATATTCCATGACAACAACCGATGTGACTCAGTCTTTTCTTTTCTTCCGAAGAACCATTGGAATACTACGCCAATAGAGGCTACCATCCGACTAGTCTCGGAGACTGTCCCAACAATCGATACGTGATTGTGAGAAAGCTCGGGTGTACTCGACCGTGTGGCTCGCTCATGATTACATGTAAGTGTGATCATTCAGTTATTGGTGGCCTCAAGCTGCTAACCATGTGAGTGAATTTATCCTATCTATAATAACGCACCTTCTCAACTTCTCAACAGCTCAAGGCGCCATGTGACACTCAAAGTGTTGACTGATTCATACGAACTTTGTTCTCAAGTTTCATTATTATCACAGACGAAGCTTCCCATCTGATAAGCTGCATGAAGGGCTTTCTTGCAGAAAATTCAGGATCACTATCCTCAAAATCCCGGACATAGACATCTCATTCAATTAGTCAATCACTTTATGCATTTTCACATCTCTGTATAGCCACAGAGTGCTTAGAGCAAGCATCGCATCATTGGCTGATATAGTGAAGAACGTAGTACGTCAAGTACTTCTAAGCTTGGATTACTTGGATAACTAAGATATCATATACACAGGTAAGCTATTAGAGTAGGTGGTAGAACGAACATTCCCCAAGACTGTGTTTTAGACTTGGAGACCGACAAGTTATTGACGATGCAGAGATGGTAATCAAGACAGAGCCACCCACAGATCCCTTCAAAACCCATCTTCCAGTCTCTATAGAGGGCAGTCCATTAGTTCCCTGTGTCAAATTGCAACCATCAGCCCCCAATTCAAGAATCTAGCGGCTCTGTGTATGTGAAAATAGCTGACCTAGGTGACAGTGAGTTTTTTCCTTTTTTATCATTTTAAAATTTGTGAACATACAATGTCTCCGCAGGTTTTTGGGCTGACCAGGTCGTATACCACTTTACCGATCTCATCCAGACCCCCCTCTTTATGCCCCCGAAGTAAGAATATGTGCGGGCTGGGACAAGAATTGTAGTATGGGCCGATTTGTAAGATCCGTCCCTCCAGCTCCTTAAATCACTAATCAAATTATATGCTTTGAGATCTAAGAAATGCCTATAGGCAGATGGTTGTTTCTTTAATGGATTACAACCAGCAGCTTTGATGATTCCCATGTTTGGAAACTCCCCGACTTTCTCGGGCTAAATATTACAATCAATTTTCAAATCCAGATGATTCTTGGTTCCAGACATGATATTTATCTAATTTAGGTCCCGCTGAGCATTATTTCCTTCCGTAGGGGTCATTTCTGAAGCAGGTCGAGCGCAAATCTCTCGATTTCATCGTCAGGATCAAGAAATCTGGACTGAATCCAGAAGAGGAAACTTCTTTCGTTACGCTCCTGCTTTCCATGTTAGTTCTTCAGCCAAGCGAACGACCGAGCCCCTATGAACTTTTGGGACGAGTGGTTGAGGAGCATAGACTCCATTTAGACAGCTACATCAACTCCACACAGTTCTTCAAGACGAGGTAGTTACAGATATATTTCAAAAAATTATCCAAGAGTAGCTGTAATGATTTTCTATAGAGCACAAACAATACTATTCTATCACATTTAATAGCATTACATAATCGAGCATGCAATTGACTATCAACCCAGCAATTCAATGTCAGCAAAGAAATTTCAGCTACAGTAGCGTACCGTGCAGAGGGGATTAGAAGGAACGGGGAAATGACATGATGGTATGGCTGCGTCTGGTACACGTATTGGAATCCAACCTGGGTTATGTTACATGGCAAAAACAAGTGAAAAAGAAGCGTTGTAGTGAAGGCCGATTTCACTGGACAGAGATTGCGTGCTATATCGGCTTCCAGTACGCGGTTCCTGTTTTCCCATGCGGCTGCAGAAGAGGATACCTTATTAGCATGCATATTCCAAAAATGAGGAGTTCCAACATACATGGTTATCATTTGAAGTCAAGTCTGAAAGGTAAGAAAGGTGCCGGTGGTGATTCAGTTGAATGGAACTTCTGTAAACCGGATCTCTCTCACTCACGGGTTAGGAGTGCTTGGTATACTTGTAGTCTGCCAGACCATGCTCCATTATGATGAAAACCAACCCGTATGCAGCAGTGTGAGCCAGCTGAAAAGACAATACTGCAGCAATTAAGAAATGGAGGATGAATGATATAGAGATTTGAATACATACCCAGTTCTCCACGCCTGGGTGGTTGTTTCATATTTCTGACCTGGAAGAGGGTACGCTGGTGGAACGGTCTGGGGTGGCATTTGGGAGCAAATGTGAGTGATTGATGAGGGTATATATGATGATCAGAGAGTTGCGATCAGACCCTTTTAGCTATGAAGCTCATCGGACAACCCATCAGCAAAGAGTGTACAAGGAAGAGAATGGAAATAATCAAAAGATGCAGCAATTTGTCGCTAAGGAAGCAAGTTGGGGGCCGGAGCGTCAGCTCCTAAATGAAATTAACCATGAAGGTGTGCCTCTCTACCTGTCCGCTGCTATGTATGGAGAGTGTCTGTATTTAATCGATCGGTGCCTTGCTACTTTCCCACGACTACCACGAATTTGTAGTTGCGATGCTGTAGCTGCTATTATTGAGTATGTATCACCTGAGTGTAGGTGATAGCTTACCGATAGACATGTGGAAACATTTCAATAGTCTGGTTTACACCTCTATCGGGACTTTCGGGGGTCCTTGCCAGTGCTCTCTGCAGCACCACGCGCTACTCATGGAGGGTGAACCTTTCTCTGCCACAATCTATGAACAAGATGGCTGGGGATACCGTTCCGGTATACTTGCAGAGAAAGCCCAAGATCTCCTCGGTACTCGATGCTCACAATTTGACTGCATTAGTAGTGGTATGTCGCGGCACAGTGGCCAGGGAGCTCCCCTTCTCATAAAGACTCTTCTCAGGCTCGAACCACAAGGTTCGTACCACGCTTAATCATGAATCCACGCAATCCCAAGGAAAATGTCGTCTTTTTGACCAGTTCCGACTCCTTTCATAGATATACCGGATGACCATGCACGACGGACGATCTTTGATCGGTCGTATCCTCTCCCCATGCTTCAAAGAGTATGGGGCAGGAGCTTATCCAGAGGATTCGATGGAATCAGAGGTTTGCGATGCACCCATATATCATCGCCTTCGCGATGCTCATCTATCATATTAGATAGATGTGATGAGATATGTGAAGATCCATACCTCTATTCCGGTCCCCGAAGTATATCTCCACGACAAGGATAAAAGGAGTCAGGTTGGTGGGGAATGGATGATCCTGGAAGATGTGCGTAAAATACTTGGCAGTTGTATGCACTAACCCAGAGTTCGTTAGGTTCCCGGAACAAATCTTATGACTACATGGGCAGAATTGTCTTTTGAGCAGCGTTGCAAAGTGGCCCTTGCCATCGTTGATGTGTGGGCGCAACTCATGCGGCTTCGTTTTGAAGCCATTGGCAGCATCCGCTCTCGCGAGGACGACAAGGACAGCTTCTACGTCGGTCCTATGACATTTATGCCCACAAATGTCGGAAGGACCACGGGCCCGCCAGAGCCAAGCAAATGCGGCCCCTTCCCTTGCGCCAGAAACTGGCTACTTGCATTAGCACGACACGACATGAGGTTCCCACGAGAGATTCACCTAACGGACACAGAAAAGTCTCGGATGGCTGTTGTCATCACCGATATTGAGGCAGCACCGTTCTCCTATCTCGATGACCAATCCTCTAATGTGTCACCATGGACGACCAACGTTCTATTGCACATCGATTTAGACCTACACAATATTATGGTCGACCATGATGATCCGACCATCATCACCGGCGTCATAGATTGGGAAGGTGCATGCGTTGTCCCGCTCTGGTCTATTCTTCCTTTTTTCTTGAGCAGAATAAGATGTGACACACCGGAATGTGATCTCGAAGAACTCGATAAAATCCGGAGCCTCATGAAGCGCACTCTGTTAGGGGCGGTGCCAGAATGGGCGAAGCTTGTGGCAGGAGGCCGTGAAGCGAGGATGCTTCACTTGCGCGCTGCGCTTAGCGAAGCGGCGCCTGAGGGTGTACTTCCTATCGACGATGTGTCGTACGGTTGATGTTGCTTTTCGTTTTGAAGAGGACAATCCTATTTATTTAGAGGCATATACCAATTATCGCTTGAATCATCATTGCCAATACCCCTGACGGTTGTACTTGTGGTACATATACACATCGCTCCTCATTGAGGATGAACCAAATCTCTGGGAAGTATCTCTGGGGATACCGTAGAGGATTACTTGTAGAGAAAAAATAAGATATACTGTATGCTCACAATTTGACTGCACTATTAGCGATCGGTAAGTGACCTCTATCTCATAAAGGCTCTGTTCAAACGATAAGGTTTGTGTACTTTCATGGCTGCAGTCATACCGGAGGAAAACCGACCACAGTTTGCCGAAGTCAGCATGTCCATGGAAGCAAACAGACAAACACTACCGCACACGAAGATAGAGCCATTATGAAAAGATACAGATATTTTCCCTCATCAGTTGATCATCCTGGCTCAGTTCCTGGCGTACATCATTTTCACCAAAAAAAAAACTAAATAATTTAAACGACACCTGTCGATATTATTTCCTTGCTGTGCGAGCGCCGAGGATCAAGGGCCGCAACCCCCCCGTCAGCTGGTGATAATACAAGGAACATCTAATGAGTGAGATCTACCATTTTGTCGAACAGTTGATCTACATCTTGTGTTTCATTCCTCGTCTTGGCGTCCTGGACTTTGGCCGCCTAAAGGTGTACCGGCAAAGAGAGCCTCGACCCCAAAAGAGAGATGACCTTCCAACAGCCTGATCTGATGTTCGGGTCATTTGTTTTCATTCCGAGCAGTGCGGAGCATTTCATGAGGAGAATGCGAAGAGAAGGGAAACCGCCGTCGAGGGAATCAACTCGGTCCGTGAGATTTCGCAATGTATCACGTCGCTGCTGCCAAAAACTGATATATGTGGTGTCCAAACTAACCGGACCCTGTCAGGACTGCTTTTTCACCATATAATCCATGTAGACGGAACACGGGGGCATGATTATTGATAGAACTTGTCACTGATTAGATCTCGGTTCGTCAAATTTCAAAAGAGTTTTCTAACAGGAGGATAAGGGGCCTGCGCTCTCCGGAACCGCCCATCGGGCTGCTCTACCGTTCTCTCGGACGGTCGATAAATTAAAAATTGGTGGCTTCTTTCCCATGCCAAGGGAATAAATAAATTAAAATACAAGGTTGTATATCATTATTGTTTATCACTATACATATTTGCTGATGGGCTGAATTTGACAGACGGGTACGTCCTGGCGCGCGAAACCCTCCAGTCGTGAACGGTCGAAATGTCTCTTTCACCCCATCCCACAGGATGGCAAAGGTCGACTTGTGACTGTTTGACACGCCAAGGCCCGTGACAGCCATATTGAGATAGCCATATTGGCTTGCACAAATCTGACTAGTTTAAAAACTAAGAACTTCTTCGACTTCTATACGTAAATTAAATCGAAGCTTGTATTTTTTTTTCGATGACCGCGTCTTATCGTGATTACAGTGATGGCACAACACCCATCTGTAACCACACAAATTACGACATCGCAACGCCTCCGACTCATCCTACTATTACGACGAGAATGGTTAGTGCGCAAGTTAGATTAGTGCCAGATTAGTGCCAAGTTTAGAGCCGACTATTGCGAGCACGCAAAAGTCCCAAGTCCCTAAATCTGTCATGGACTTATTGTCACAAGCCTGAGGGTTCTATAAACATGTACAAACTGCCGAAAAACATGGCTGAAAAAGTTTCATTTGATCTGCCTCACTGTTCGATGATGCTTGGAAAGTTATAATGATAATCACACGGACAGGTAAGTATGATGGTTGTTCGCTGCCCGAAATTTGTGTGCCCGATAGCCCCGTCGAGCATCAGTTCATACTTGGAAAAAGATGTAAACCCCCCTTGTTCGGGCAGACTAGTTTGCCTTTAATGGGCCTCATATTCTGTGACACATAATGTACATTTCATCAGGCGCATTGGCACATTCTTGCCTTCACACACACGTACATGCTCTTATGGGCTCGATAATTATCTGTTGGCTCCCCCCCGTTTCTACACTCCCTCCTGAATCTCACACGTATACTCCCTGAATTGACCGATTCACATACTTGAGTCAGCGAGATTATCATTGTAATTCATTCTCGGAAAGACACATCCAAGAGCTCGTTTTTCCCATATATAGTCAATGAACACAATACAACATGAATTGATTAATACAATCGGTGTACTGTAGACAGGTATTGCACAGTTACATCAAATAGCCGTATGGTAGAAGAAATGGGAAAAAGAAATATTGGAATTAGGGGGTTAATGAGTTAGACAATCGGTCGAAAAAAATAATAATAAAAATGAATAGAAAGGTAAAAAATACAGTATGTTCACTGGTCGAGTGCCTTGACGTTGACCATAAGCGGACCGTCCATGGAAATAGTAAACCCATCAACCATAGTGCGTTCCTTCATCTCGACTGGCGAGATATCGAAGTGGGGTAAAATCGCAGAAAATAAACCGATGAACTCGTACGCAGCCAACTGCGCTCCAGGGCTGTAATAAAAAAGAATGCGTTAATCATGGAAATTGCAAAGCATGGCAAGACGTTGTTCTAACCAGTATCGTGGCCCGAAGCCAAACGAGTGGAACTTTGGCATGGGCGGCTTCACGAACCGTCCTGCCTCGTCCAAAAATCTCCCGGGGTTGAAAACAGCAGCGTCCGGGCCCCAGACCTAATGAGATGCGGATGGTTAATAACGGGGCGGGCAGATTTAGAGTCTGAAGATTTGATTCCTTACCTTGGTGTTACGGCCCACTGACCAGTCTGACCACAAGACATAGTCGCCACGCTGGACTTTGACAGCAGGGAGTCCGTGCTCTGGAACGGCGGGCAGGACGTCATCTTCGAGGGCGAGTCGAGTATTCTTCGGGACACCAGGCCAGAGTCGCAAGGTCTCGTAAAATACGGCCATATGAATAGAGTACACCTGGGTATTGTCGATGAATAAGATAACCTTGTAGGAAAAGAGAAGAAATGCTTACCCCAATGTTGGCATAGGAAACGATGTCACCCCCTGAAGGGGCCAGGGCTATTGCTTCGGCGCGCATCTTGTCCATCCACTCAGGATGATTGGATAACTCATACAGGGCCCAGGTGAAGCTGTTCTGAGTGTTGTCACGACTCGCAAAGAGGAGCGTGATGAGGGTGTCACGAATAAAGTGTGGATCCTTGTCCCCAGCCTCGGAGAGCAGGGTGGAAAGAAAGTCGTCGCCTTTAACCGCAGCGCCAGTCTCGAGTTCGTGCGTGCGCTTCTCTATCACAGCGGTGATTATGCTCAAGTACTCATCCTGCGCTTTCTTGAAACGACGCAGTGTTCCGTCGAGCTGTACGACAGGGCCTTGTCAGTGCAAACTCGACGAAAAAGTGTTGAAAGACTCACTTTGTCCGTGAACTTCCAGATAGGGTTGAACAATCTTCCGGAAGAGATGTTGCTCAGGACAAAGCTAGCATCCAACAACGCATGTTTCTCGGACAGTGAAGAGAGGTCGCCTTTGAGTACACCCGTTTCCATGCCCAATGCCATCTGACAGAAGATCTGCAAGGCAATGCGTCCAGAGAAATCTAAAGAGGTGTGAGAAAAAGAATTCGGATGTTCAATATGATCGACATACTGTTCCAATCAATCTGGACTTCCTGATTACTCGCGGCTGTCAGAAGGTTATTGACACAGGGAATGATCTGAAAGACACAGTTCAGTATGGAATGATTTGCACGTATGTTGAACGTCACCTACCCTGTTCATCGCATCTGAAACATGGGTGTTGAACGAGGCGACAGTGAATATGGGCCTGGTGTCTGTTAGTTAAAATTTTTTTGGTAATGCCTGGCAAGGACTCACTGTGTGATTTTACGGACCCAGCGCCAGTCTGCGCCTTCTGCTCCGAATGCACTGTGCTTTCCAGGGAATTCGGCAAAGATAAGGAGGGCAGCGTTTCCCTTTCCATACTTGACAGTGTCGGCTAATTATTGTGTCAGCGGATAACCGAAATCCTTATATTGTGATAAACTGCACCTTTCTTGATATGTTCGAGCCATATAGGATGGTTGATCACGATAGATCGCCCCCATATAGGTAAAGTGACAGAGAAAAGTTCGCCATAGTAAGATCCCAGCTCATGGAAGCGCATGAGCATTCGTTTGCGATTAAGGAATATGTCGAAGGTGTTTCCGAGTAGTGGCCATCCGCGAGGTCCAGGGAGGTCGGGACGATGGTGTGTGGCAATGTAGCGATTAGGAGCATAGGAGACGAGGGAAATTATAAGAAATAGGATTATAATGGGGATATTAATGCTCAGAGGCAAGCTGGCCCCCTCAGGAGTATGGTTGAGATCAAGAGTGGAATTAAGACTCATGGGTGCAATGAAGGGAGGAGGTGGGTGGCAGGAAGCTGAAGTGACATGGTACGCCAGGGCTGTATTTATACGCCACACCAAAATACCAGGGCGGTGGGACAGGCAAGTCACTTAAGAGAACCAAGAAGGTCCATCTCCCCTCAAAGTCGGCGCTGACAGGATGTGGCGGCGGCAGGAAGTTAGGAGTTGATGGTAAGTTAACTATCTCTATTCACAGCAACGGCACCTAGGGACCGTAACCTGACACGATCAGTCAAAATGAAATGAAATGAAATATTATATAAATATGGAGTTGTCCAAGACGTGGCATATCAGTGACTTAATTGCTGTTCACCGCCCCGTGGGACAGGCCATACGCTGTGACATTCGGCAAACTGGTGCAGGGGAAGCGCGAAGCACCGTGTTCCTGTTATGTCGCAGTCAAGTTGATTTGGACTCTTGATTCAAAAGGGTTACCGCAAGGAGAAGAGCCTAGGGCTCGTCGTGATATGTTACCCCGCGTGACTGTTAGATCCACATACGTCACGTCTACAAGACGGTTGTGTGAACAGCCCGCTGGAGTCAGCGGACCGCCTTGCGAACGCTGATGCGAGCGACGCTGTAACCATCGCGCGCTGTGACCATGCTGTGACCATGCTGTGACTTTGGCAAATTATCTAATCCAGATGAGTAAGCCGGCATGAGTCTTATATTCGAGGGACGTTATTCGATCGTCCCTGCTTAGATCTCGCGTGACAGAGACAATGACAATGACATCAAAGCGCTCCCTCGCGGGCTCCTGACAGCGGACCACAATGACCTCGTTTGACGTGACGTCCAGCAAGAAGAGCGTCGAGTGGAATGTCCTGCCGCTCGATCCCGACCTTTATTGGATGTTGGACGCGGAAAAAGATTTCTTCAGGGCACACACTGGGATCCAAGATGACGAAGAACTCAAACAGCACGTCCTGGAAGCACAGGGTCTAGCCTACTCCGTGAAATCTACTTTCTCTTTCCGGATCTCAGCGATCAATCATTGATATTCTGCATCTGAAGGTTGCTCCTTACCCATGTATTCGCCTGTTCTCATTTCTGAGGTGGCCAGTTTGAATATGCGCCTCGGGAGTCAGCTCACCCCATGGCTATAGACTAAACGCTCCACGCTGCACTGAACCGTATGAACAAGCTCTGATCCTCGGGAGAACCAGGCCAGGTGCAATTCTCCTGGATGTGGGTGCAGGCTGTGAGCGCTGGCATGAAACTCGCATAGCCTTTCCCTGCTGATTCAGGCACCCAAAACCAGTCGGGACTGACACACGCAAGCTGACTAGGGATGGATATCCTGTGGAGAATGTTGTGGCGACCGACTTGCATCAGGGTAAGCTCACCATGTAACGACGCGCGACTGCCTCGATCGACTCATAGCTTGCAAGGTCTTTGGAATGCGGGTCACCGTCTATTCAAGTCGACACCCAAATCGTACCCTGTGACATTCGTACCCGGTGACATCTTCCAACTCACCGACAGAATACAGGAAGCCCCCATTCAGGAGCGGCCAGCATTAGCATCGCTGCGCTCTCTGACTTCGCTCAAGGGTCAAGTATCCGTGATATACGCCGCGCATTTCTTCCATCTCTTCGATGAGCACCGATGCAGGGACGTCGCCGGGCGTCTTGCACTGCTGCTGTCTCACGAGCCCAGATCGACGATCTTCGGCCTCAACCTGGGATCCCCGGAGGCTGAGGTCCAGACCACACCTGCGGGCAGTATGTTCTGCCACTCGCCCGCTACCTGGAAGAAGATGTGGCGAAGTTGTTTTGGTCCTGGGACAGTGAAGGTCGAGGCGGAGGTGGTGAGGGGGTTTCAGCGTATGGCGAATGCATACGCAGGGACAGCCGAGGATACGCCGAAGATCTGGCTGCTAAAGTGGAGTGTGCAACGCGTGTAGCGCTTAGGCTGAGCGGAGATTCAGTTTATTCTCAGCAGCTGAGCTCGAATCTAGTTGCTGACAGTTTGGAAGCGTCTTTGAGCATAATGTGTGAGCCGGCACTAGTCGGCGTGTGTCGCGAATGTCCTCAAAAGGGCCTATTCGCTTCTAAGTAGCCTGCGCGCTATGGGCGACCCACATGCCCCGTAGCCTGCGGCGTCTCTCTGTCCGCTCTTCCTTCCCTCCCCCACTAGTGACACCCTACACTCGTCCCCGTCACCCAGTGGGCCTGGCTGGAACAACCTCGTCCGCCCGTATCATTCCAGCCAGATGGCTCTGTCACCGCCTGAAATTTATGCATTGATCAAAGCCGAAGATGCGGTCGTCTACAATGCGGGTAAGAACTATTGCACCGCAGTTGACGTTCACTCCAATGTGTACCCATCAACTCTACAGTGGCAGCGTCAATGTTCATCTTCTATGAACACTGCATCACATTCAGTCAAGAGGTAGGCATCATTCTTCTACGTCTTGTCATCTCGTCGTGAACTGTTCGTAACAGGTTGATTTGATATGGAGGTACTAATCATGTCCCGTCTTCTTTGTACATTTTGAATTCTAGTTGCCATCGACTCGCATGATAGGTCCAACAAGTGGAGCACGATTAATACCCTGTTCGTAGTCATTCGCTACATGACTCTAAGTATCAGAGTGTATGGCTGTTTGTTCGGTTTCTCTGCTATACCCTATTGACGTGTCGCAGTGTCGAACTGGTGTTTTACACAAATGTGACCGGTTTGATTCGACCAACACCGTCGCAATGTGAAGATTGGGTGCGGTTTGAGGCGGCATCGGGCCAGATCTTGAGCTTTTCCGTGGAGGTCGTGCTTATCATGCGAGGTTGACAGTCTTTTATCCCACCTTATCACGTATCCTCATCCTTTGAATTCTTCAGTTTTCGCATTTTATGGCAGAAAACGGTGGTTGCTTTTCGCTCTTCTCGCACTTTTTGCATGTGAGAGTGCCGTCCGGATCACGGTCCTTGGCATCACAATGCCAAAGATCACAGCCTCCCCTAATCCGTTACCCCCCAATCTCCATGCTGGCGCCTGTCTGATCTTAGTAATTCCCCCTCTATTTTCCAGTTATTGGTATGGCATCTTTGGTATTTCCCAGAAGTCTAATTATAAATCTTTTTGATGAAGGGTGCCAGCCTTGGTCTTCGAGTCTATCCTGTTCTTGCTTGTCGTGTATCAATTCATCCTAACCAAACGGCACGCCGAGATTGGTAGCCCACACGTCCTGATCGTGTTTGTCCGAGACGGGAGCTGGGCATTCACCCTCATCTTTGGTTCGCACCGATCTGGGGTCCAGTATAGTTGAAATCTTACTGACCTGGGACTCTATATGTAGCCGTGCTATTATGGAGTACATTATCGTTTGAGCTGAATCCTATCAAGGGTGACGTTGGCTTAACGTGAGGAGATATTTTAACTTGTATCATGTGCCACGGACTCTGAAACTGAGATGGTTCGCTTCAGATGGCTGTACTCTGTGCTGGGCTTCTGCGTAAGTCTCTCTGTTTGTGTGATTACTAGTGCCAGTGCCTTGACATCTCATCTCATCTCATCCTAGGGATCACGTCTTATCTTAAATCTTCGTGCT
Source organism: Gomphus bonarii (assembly GCA_003316585.1). Taxonomy (NCBI): domain Eukaryota; kingdom Fungi; phylum Basidiomycota; class Agaricomycetes; order Gomphales; family Gomphaceae; genus Gomphus; species Gomphus bonarii. Next base: position 792 of record QFEC01013263.1, on the reverse strand, counting down.
GCGGGTGTCGAGGATGTCGCAATGACGGTTGACGAGGGCTTTGAACTCGACTTCCACAGAGATATCAGAACGGGAGACGAGACCGGGACCTCGGGGACTGGTTATACCTCGGCGACGGAGTCAAAGTATTCATAAGCAATTGCTCGTTAATTTTGATTTTCGGGTAGGGTAAACCGGTTCGATAATTTGAGCCACTGAGTGGCTGATTGGGCTGTATATGGGCCCCATATATTGGCATCCTGGACGGTGGTTGCAGAGTTTGCATGTATTCCAAAGCATATGAAACGAACAAATCCTAATGCACATTGTGTTGTTGTGTTTTTTTTTTTTTTTTTT
>QFEC01013262.1:214-18066 GCA_003316585.1 Gomphus bonarii | reverse complement strand
AACACAAAAGTGCAAGTGTGAAACACAAATGCAGGGGAATAAAATCATGCCCCAACATGTTCACATACTCAGGTGGGTTCAGCTGGGACATAGAATTGTCCTTGCCCTTACCCTTGGGTTTTTTCAGGCTGTCAGACTTATCTGTGTTAGTTGACTTGGGCTTGTCTGACTTTCCTTCTTTTTTCAGCTTGGCAGGGCCCTCTCAGGCCTGCTCTGCCTTCCTCTCCCAGTATCTTATGTCAGTCCATTGAATGACATTTTGGAGCTGGTTGAGGGTCTGGGGCTTGTTGAAATGGACCAAGCCATCCTTGATTCACTTCAGTAGGGCTGTATAGGCCTTCCGAAGCAGGGTGTTGTCATTGTAGTTGACAAACACGGTGAGTTGGTAGAATTCCACAAAGAACTGAGTGGCCTTGTGGTTTTTGTGCATTGTTAATTTTTTGAGAGCGATTTTGGCTTTGGCTTGTTCATCCCAGGAACTGAAGTTGATTTGTGACCTGTTGAGAAAGCCATCTAAGTTGGTGGCCCATCTCAGCTCAGTTCAGGGATTGCCAGTGAGATATGGCTTGAAACATTCCAGTATGGTCCCTTTTGTTGGGAAACTGACTAGATATCTTCGGATGTATTTATGACTATTTTAGGGAATTTATTTCAAGGGAAAAAGTCGAGATTCGGGCTTCTCAGTGAACTAACTATCATGCACAACATGTGAATCTGCACGTGCCTGGTGGAGTTTGAAATGCTCCAAACCTTCAGGTAGGAGGAAATAAATGATTTTGGGAGGTTCTAGCTACTAGAACACAACAATAATAGGTAGACAATATACCTATTCTTCAATATATCAACAAGGGACTGTTCCTGGTGCGATATCTGTGACTGGGAGGCTAGCAGAATAAAAGAGAACAATATTTCTAGATATTGTCTCAGTGAAGGGATAGAACTAGAATTCCTTATTGTATATAGTCAAAACATCATAGCTTTGTACAAGTAAACTAATAGAAATCATTTTCAATGATTTGAAATGGTTGGAAATGGAAACAGGGGTCAGGGGAAGAAGTTTGATCCCCTGTCAGCTTGGTCATGATGAAAATGAATAGAAATGCTTCCTATGAGTTTGGATACTGTTGGGAATTTTTCTCATGACTAACTAGCTAATAGAAATGTGGGGAATGAGTCATGGGCACTAGGAAATTGGAAGTACAACAGGGGGTAATTAATTCTCCTGTAAGCATTGGAAATTCAATATAAAAAATATTACATATCCAAAGATGAATATATGCACCATGATTCATTTAGAATATCTTGATATTCATCTTGAAAGGTGCACTGTGAAGTTTCAGGCTGGGGGGTGAAGAATTGAAGCTGTAATGGATATTTTGGTAGCATGGATAGGAGGAGAAGATCATTTCCTGGGGACTTATTGGCTGTTTTCTATAACACCTTTGAGGTAAGACATGTAATTCACCTTCTGCCTATTGTCAGTAAAGGAATTGGGTCACATCCAGAAATTCATGTTGCACATAAAAATGAAGCTTTTGAGCTTCTTTGGGTTGGCCCCATCAAATGGGTCCGGTTCCTGAATTTGGGTGGTCTGACCATCTTGGTGTTGCTGCCGGGCAGACATACCAAGCTCCAAGATTGCATCAAGGAGGTCCCAATTGTTGGTGGGTTGAGGGGCACCTCTGGGAGGAGAAGCAGCCCTTTGAGGAGGAGTAAATTGTAGAATGGGAGGATTGTCCAGTTCAGGGGCCTCAGGAGGCCTAACTGAGTCATGTTCACTCCTATCTGGGTTGTTATCATATTTGCTGTTACCTTGTTGCTCATACATTTCATCATCGATAACCTCTTTGATTTGAGCAGATCACAAGGTGGAACCAAGAGAATAGAGTGAGTGGGGCGAAGTGTTATGACTGAAGCAGAGAGGTGGGGTAGAGGACACTCCACACACTCTTTGCTGTAAAACCGTAGGGGTGAGCCAACTATGTTTGGCTCTGGCAATAACTCAAGTACAAGGAGGCATATTGTTTGAGTAGTAAAAGACAGGAAGATGATTTGTTCAGATTATACTGTTAAGTGCATGCATACACGCTCTCAGTTTGGGTGGTTCAGCTTGGTCCAATGAGCTGAGGTTTGGACGTGGCATCAGCTTCAATGTTCTTGTGTTGCACCAATCCTCCTGCCTGTGCCACTGGATTTTGGATGGATGTTTGGTAGGGGTCTGAGATGCTTGGTACCAAACGGTTGGACTACTAACTTAAGTACTGGTAGCGTATGTCTAACTTAGTTGATAATCTGAACAGAGAATATGTACATGAGGACTAATTAATATAGAGAATGAGGTGCCATAAGATATGCAACAACATTGCACAAGGCATGGAAATGAGAATATAAAGTATGGATGTAAGAATAGTAATATATGAAAAGCAGGCATACATGCCCATACATGTACTGAAGGTTACTGAAGCAAAGTGAGCAAGTAAATGAGAATATGATCCAAGTGTGAGGTACTGAACCAAACCGAGCTGAACTGAATAGTGCTTGTAAGACTTGGAAGTCTGTAGCTTGTAATACAGTAGGCCGGACTTTGGTTGGTACGACCGAGTGAACTGAGGCTAGGTAGATCATACTTTGACAAATACTCAGATAATTCCTAATTTATAACATGAACCTCACCCAAAGTTACAACCTCACTCAAGTATACACAAGAACCTCAGCTCAGCCCATTCTTAACACCTTCCATGCAAATTCATGGAGGAATGTAGAGAATCTTTCAACAAATTGAAACAGGCATTTATGAGTGCACCTATCCTAACTCATTGGACACCTGACTGCCCTTTGATTGTGGAGACATATGTGTCAGACTATGCCCTCTCTCTCAGCACACTTCAGATGGTGAACTCCACCCCATAGCCTTTCACTCCTAAACTTTTACTTCACCCAAACTCAACTACAATGTTTACAACAAGGAACTATTGGCTATTTTTGAGACATTCCAGCATTGGCAACACTATCTGGAAGGCTCTGCAGAACCTATCAATGTCATCACTGATCATAAAAATTTGGAGTACTTTTGTACTACTAAAATATTGACCAGATGACAGACTAGATGGTCAGAATACCTCTCCCAGTTCAACCTCATCATATGTTTCAGACCTGGACACCTTGGAACAAAGCCTGACTCCCATACTAGACATTGGAATGTCTACCTAAAAGAGAGGGCAAGCAACTATGCCACTGTCAACCCTCAAAACCTCAGACTAATCTTATCCCAGCACCAGTTGGTATTGTCCCTCTGGGCAACAAACCTTTCCAAATCCATCTTACAAGCAACCTTGCTCATGGATATTGAATAAATCTTAACCGACATTCATCAAAACCTTGCTTCAGATCCTCTCACTCAGAAACACCTCAGTTCCACTGAAGACCCTAAGTGGAAAACCAGTCAAGACAGTTTACTACTCTTCAACAGACAAATCTATATTCCTGAGGTTCAAGACTTATGATTACATGTCTTACAGTTCAAACATGATCACATCCTGTCAGGACATTTTGGGATCAACAAAACCTTGGAACTGGTCAGATGAGACTTCAACTGGCCTGGAATCAATGTAGGGTACATATATACACTATACCACCTCTGAGAGATTCAACCTTAATATATTTGATTCTTATGGTCAAAAACCCCAAGAACTGTTCAATATATGCAATACTATTTTTCAGAATTTTTCAGAATTTTTACTTGCATTTGTTTTTGAGTTCTGAACTTATTTTGTTGTATACTACCAGGCATGGCACCCAAATTTGCCTCCACCTCAAAGCTATGCATGTGCCCCCACAGTTTAGTGGGAACTGCCCATGCAGTTGCTCAGTGCCTTTACTTATTACTATAAAATATCCAGTTTTACATTTTATATACAATACATAGAAGAAAAGTAGAAAAACAAATAGTTAAAAAGAACACAGACTCCCCTACCCAGTATATGTGCCCAGAATCCAAGTAGACACTTATACTGACAATCCCCAAAAGAATTTAGATCAATAGCTTTATTTCTCGTAGCTACAGAATGTTTTAGATACTACGCAGGCACGGCACTTTGGTCCTGGGGCAGGGAAGCACCTAGGCAGCTAAAGGATGGAAGGAATGGACAGGACTCACAGGGTCAACCATGGAATGAGCAGACAGCAGTCACAGCAGAAATAAGAGGTGGAAGGTATAGAAATGATATGCAAAATGACCAGAGGACTCAGGGGTTGAGACAGGTTGAGACAGGAGTGGAAGGGGCGCATACATGCGACCACGGACATCAGCTGGTGCATTGGAACCGATAGAAGCACCCCAGACTCAATGAACAATTGGAACAACAAGAATACATACCAAATAGAAGCCTCAAGCATTTTCAGAGGTTACCAATCAGAAATGGGGAGCAAAATATGCGACTCAGTGATATGTATAGCATGGGACCTTGACGCATCTATCCCAAAAAAGCCTTATTTCTTTCTTTCATTCATAACACACTAGAGTTGCGACTTTGTATAAGAACTAGCTTAGGACATAGTAGATAAAGCAGTTCTTCTTGCCCTCTAAGCAATAATTGCTCCTTGGCTTTGCCAGCACTTCACTTACATCAAAATCGCATTTCCCACCGAAGGCTCATCGTTCGAGACCTGAATAAATTCAGAGAAGTCATCAGTTACTATCAGAAGTGTCTCACAAAGTTTCGAGCACACAGGATCAATAACACATTTGTTATTGAATTTTCACTTTCGCACAGATACCAGAGCTGACCTCCTGGTACAGGCGCTAAAGGGCCGTATAGACCACAGGGGATCCCCATACCATTATACAGCTGCCACACAGCATATATCATTAGATTAGAATCACACCCGATCCCCAAAGGATCATTCTTCAGTTAGAAACCATCCCACATCCCAGAAACACTCTTAATTACATGGGAAAGCTAGCTACAGATGGATCTAATTGGTCCTTGTGGCGAGCCACTCTCCATACTTATTTTGAGTCAAAGAACCTTCTCAGGCATATAGAAGGCACTGTTGATAGGCCACTAGATCCTCCCACCTTTGCCAAAGGACACATCCTCACTGATGAAGAGGAGATTAAAGTAAATAAGGCTGAGGAGATACTTGAGAAGTATTTGGCCAGAGAAGGACTTGGCAAGACCCAGATTTTGGTCTCAGTGTCAGAATCACTGGCACTAAAGTTAGAAAAGAAGAGAAAAGCTAAGGAGACCTGGGATGCTTTGGTAACTGAAATGACAAAGAAACCCAAGATGGTCATCACAACTATCCAAAGACAGATTTGAAACATGAAATGTTTGGAGGATGATGATCTCAGGGAGCACCTAGACAAAGCACAAGATCTCTATGCTCAACTCAATGATATGGGAGCCCAAATCTCTGAAGGAGAGTTCATAGACATTTTACTTGCCTCACTGCCACCATCTTATGAAGCAGTCATGAATGCACTCATTACATCCCTTGAGGTTGGAAAACTTATGGATCTGGATAATATTATTAGGATCCTCAAATCTAAATATGACAGAAGAAAAACATTGTCTATTACTCAAGAGGAACAAGGATTTGTGGGCACATCAGAGAAAAAGGTACATATATGTGCAAACTGCAAGAAGAAGAGTCACACCATTGAGAATTGCTGGGCCAAAGGCAGTGGGAAAGAAGGTCAGGGACCAAGGCAGAAGAAAAGATCCAGATTCAAGAAAAAGACAGAGAAGGGCAAAGGCAAAGCTGCAGTAGCTGATGAACAGAGCTCATCCCACAATGATGATGAAGAGCTGACTGCATTTATAAATCAGGACTATGTGGCTACTATCAAAGACAGTACAGGAGATACAATTATATTGGATATGAGTGCAAGTTCCCATATAACACCTCACTGAAGGATGCTGGAGAACTATCATAGTTTCCCAATGCCTAGAACCATCCAAGCAGCTGACAGAGGCAGCTTTGAGGCTTACGGTGGCAGGTGACTCAAGTTAACCACCAGAGTCAAAGGGAAAGCAGTTAATTTAATACTAAAAGACACCCTATATGCTCCTAACATTGCCTTCACTCTCATTTCTATTGGCCAATGTGATGATGTCAGGAACTGAACCAAGTTTTCACACCAGAAATACACCATCAGAAGTTTGGCAGGCAGTGTCAAAGTATGATTTACTGAGCCTCAGTTCACTCAGTCATCACAGCTGAAGCTCCCACATACCATATTACAAGTTACAGACTCACAAGTTCTATAAGTACATTTGGTTTGCCTTGGTACATCCCACTTCTCTTTCATTTGTTCACTTCACTTCAGTTACCTTTGGTACATGTATGGGCATGTATGCCTGCTTTCCATATTTTACCTATTCTTGCATCCATATCTTACATTCTGGTTTCCATGCCTTATGCTATGTTGTTGCATACCTTATGGCAACTCATTTTCTATATAAGTAATTAGTCTCATGTATGTATTCTCCATTCAGATTATCAACTAAGTTAGACATACACTATCAGTCCTTAAGTCAGTAGTCCAATCATTCAGAACTGAGCCTCTTGGGGACCTACCAAGTATCCATCTGAAATTCAGTGGCACAGGCAGGTAGATAGGTGCAATGCAAGTACATTGAAGCTGATGCTGCATCTGCCTCAGCTTATTGGACCAAGCTGAGAACCCAAACCAAGAGGCATGTGCTTAACAGTATAATTTGAACCAATAGTCTGTCTGTCTTTTATGACTCTTACACAATATGCCTCCTCAGACTAGAGCTATTGCACAAGCTGAACATAGTTCGCTCACCCCTATGGTCTTACAGTCCAGAGCACATGGCATGTCCTCCACCCTGCCTCTTTACTTTGGTCATAACACTTCACCTTACTTGCTCCACTCTCTTGGTTCCACCTCATGGTCCACTCAGATTGAAGAGGTTATTGATGATGAAATAGAGTATGAGCAACAAGGTGATAATGAATACGATAACAACCCAGACAGGAGTAAACACAGCTCAGCTAGGCCAACTGAGGTCCCCAAACCCAAAGATCCTTCTGTTCCCCAATTTACTCCTCCTCCAAGGGCCACTTCTCCACCCAGAGCTGCCCCTCAACCTGCAAATAATTGGGACCTCCTCAATGCAATCCTCAGTAGGACCACCAGGCAGCAACACCAAGATGTTCAGACCACCCAAATTCAGGAACCCAACCCTTTGATGGGGCCAACCTGAAGAAGCTCAAAGGCTTCATTTTTGTGTGCAACATGAACTTCTGGATGCATCCCAACACCTTTCCTGACAACAGGCAGAAGGTCAATTACATGATCTCCTACCTCAAAGGAACCACACTGGAATGCTTTGAGCCATATCTTACTGGCAATCCCCAAACTGAGCTGAGATAGGCTACCAACTTAGATGGCTTTCCTGATGAGTTACAGATTAACTTTAGTTCCTGGGACGAACAAGCCAAGGCTGAGATTGCTCTCGAAAAATTAACTATGCATGAAAAACACAAGGTCACTCAGTTCTTCATGGAATTTTACAGACTTGCAGCATTTGTCGACTACAACAACAATGCCCTGCAAGTCAGATAAGCTCAAAGCTAACATGGACAAGTCTGATAGCCTGAAAAAAACTAAGGGCAAGGGCAAGGACAGTACTACATCTCAGCCAAACCAACCGGAGTATGCAAACAAGCTTGCTAAAGATGGCAAGCTCCTTCCCAAGGAATGCCAGCAATGCATTAACAACAATCTTTGTCTCTTGTGTGGCACTGACAGTCACAAAGTCACAGACTGCCCAAAATCTACTAAAGCATGAGTGATGATGACTCCTTTGACCCCCAAGGTGGCTACTGCCTTGGATACCAAAGCTGAAAGCTTGGCTAAGGCAACCAAGCCAAAAAAAATAGTCCATGACTCTTCAGCCTCTGAGCACCCCAAGAGTTGTGTTGAGTTGGTTGGTGCTAGTAGTAAGTTTAAGATCAATGCTTCTGCTTTATTTAATCTGAACTCTTTAATAGTTTACTTTTCTTCTGATTCTGTCCCCCATTCTTCTGATACCCCATTCAAATGCTTGATTGATTCAGGTTCCACTCATAGTTTTATAGAATCTACTCTTGTCTGAAATCATAGTATACCCACACATTCTATCTCTCCTATTCCTCTGAAATTATTTGATGGTAGTACAAACTCAGTTATTATCAAACTAGTAGAAATACCTATCTGCTTCCCCTCAGGACACACCCATTCTGTAGAATTTTATGTCACATCATTAGATACATCTGTTTCAGTAGTTCTTGAACACAACTGGCTCACCCAATACAATCCATTGATTGACTGGGTATTGGGCAATATTACATTCTGAACCACCACTATGAAGTCTATGGACATCCTGAAGGCCTTGGCTGAGTCAGCTCCCACTGCCTCACTGTCACCTGAGTCTGGATCCACTCTAAAGCTGGAATCTCCACATATAGCCCTAGTTAATGCAGCTGCATTCACACATGCTTGCAAGCTAGAAGGTTTGGAAGTTTTTCAGCTTGACCTCTCAGCCATCAACACTATCTCAGCTTGGTTGGCTAAGGTCTCCTCCACTCCATCTGTCTTGGTTGACCTAGAAAACATCCTGGAAGAGTACCATGACTTTGTGAAAACAAAAGCTGAGACACTAGGACCACATTGACCTTATGATCTCAAGATCACCCTGGAAGATAGCACAAAGATGCCTCATCCACCTCTGTACTCCCTGTCAACTTCAGAACTAGAAGCTCTCTGCATATTTTTAGACAAACATCTGAATATGGGTTTTATCTGGTCCTCTACATTCTCACATGGTGTACCAATCCTGTTTTTCTGTAAAAAAAGACAGCTTGCTTCAGCTATGTGTTGACTTCCAGGCACTCAACAAAGTAACCAAGAAAGATCGCTATCTGCTCCCATTCATCTTGGACCTTTTGGATGCTCCTTGCAAGGCTTGGTTATGCCTTTTGGCTTGACCAATGTCCCTGCAGGACACACACATTCTGTAAAATTTATGTCACATCATTAGATACATCCATTTCAGTAGTTCTTGGACACAACTGGCTCACCTGATACAATCCATTGATTGACTGGGTATTGGGTATTATTACATTCCAAACTGCTTCTATGGAGTCTATGGACATCCCAAAGGCCTCAGCTGAGTTGGCTCCTGCTGCCTTGCCATTGCCTGAGTCTGGATCCACCCAAAAGCTGGAAGCTCCACATATAGCCCTAGTTAATGCAGCCACATTTGCACATGCTTGCAAGCTAGAAGGTTCACAAGTTTTTTGGCTTGACCTCTCAGCCATTGATGCTACCTTGGCACAGTTGGCTAAGGTCTCCTCTGCTCCATCCATCTCAGTTGACCTAGAAAATGTCCCAGATGAGTACCACAACTTAGTGGATGTCTTTAGCAAAGCAAAAGCTGAGACACTAGGACCACATCAACCTTACAGTCTCAAGATCACCCTGGAAGATGGTGCCAAAATGCCTCATCCACCTCTGTACTTCCTGTCAAGTTCAGAACTAGAAGCTCTCTGTATTTTTTTAGACAAACATTTGAATATGGGTTTCTTCCAGTCCTCTATGTCCTCACATGGCACACTGGTCCTGTTTGTCTGTAAAAAAGACAGCTTAGACAGCTTGCTTTGGCTATGTGTTGACTTTCAGGCATTCAACAAAGTAACCAAGAAAGATTGCTACCCACTCCTGCTCATCTTGGACCTTCTGGATGCTCTTTGCAAGGCTCAAATCTATTCAAAAATCAACATTTGGCACACCTACCACCTTATCTGAATTGCCAAAGGTGATGAGTGGAAAATGGCATTCAAGACTCACTATGGGTCATATGAATGGTTGGTTATGCCTTTTAGCTTGACTAATGTGTTATAAATAAAGAGATAATAAGATGCCATTTTCATATGGATACACAAGAAAATCACTAAAAAATAGGTATAAGTAGAAATTAGTACAAAAACAGCAGATATATGTGCGGGACACTAAAGACACATAAAATACAAAGATTCTACAAAAAGATTCACACTCCTAGCTACATTTCCCATGATTCTATGATTATTTTTGTCTGTACTATACACGCAGATCCCGGTTCACGGCACTTTAGCACCTCAGCAGCTAAAGGGGCGGAAGGAATGCAATGGACATAGGGAGTGATGTAGGGGCTTCAGGAACAGCAGACTAAGCAGGAAACGATTGGATATGATGATAAAATGGAACAGAAAAGGTCTGAAGGGATTAGGAACAAAGGGGTGACCAGGAGGAGCACATATATGTCACCACTCAGGAACGCCGACTGGCTCAGGAGTCGTACAGTGTGCTACTGATATTAGGTAGCACACGAGACATGAGAGGATCATAAAGAGAAGGACTAGGACAAGTTTAAGCCATCTTTTCCTATTTGCAATAGCCTGGGTATAGCATACACGACTCCCTAACTTCATACAGCACGGAAATCCACCGCTTCTCACCAAATGTGGTTGTATTTCCTTTTTCTCTTTATTAGTAGCTCAGGGGACATGAGATCTATAAGTACTACAAGTGTTTGTAGTTAGGACTTCACTGGATAATTGTCTATCAATTATTCTCTCCTTGTTCTGTTCGGTGCTTCGCTAAAATCCCAATTAGGAAATGCTCTCTCAGACTCATTGTTCGAGTTCTGGATCACTCCAGATAGGTCATAGTTATATTGGACTTGTTGCTCACAAGTTTTGGAGCATCACAGACTGGAAATCCAATTGATATTGGATTTACAGTATTCCCAGAAATCACCACCAAGTTCTCAGTACCAGCACTAAAGTGCTGGATTGACCAGAAAGCCTCTGCAGAGTTCTATTTCCAGAACAAAAGATCTTTTCCAACTACTGAAAATATATTAATAGAAAATATATTAGCTAGGATCCCACTGGACCATCCAATCTCTGCGATTAACTCCAACACAATGCACCTGAACCTTTTCAAAGGTTTATGAGTGACATCCATGGTGACCTATTAGATCATTGCATGGTCACATATATTGACAATATATAGGTTTATTCTGACACTATCAAATAGCACTGAGAACATGTCTACCCTGGCTCATTGGACCAAGCTAAGAACCTGAACCAAGGGTGTGTGTGTGCATGCACTTAACAGTATAGTCTGAATAACTTAGAAAACATAGCCTATATGTTAAAGCTAGCAAATACAAATGGCAAAAAGATTCAGTTGAATTCCTCAGTTACATTCTCTGAACTGATGGGCTCACTATGGCTGAAGAAAAAGTCAAAACCATCTGTGATTGGCCTGAATTGAGCAAAGTTAAAGATGTTCAATCCTTCCTTGGCTTTACAAACTTTTATTGTCATTTTATTTTCAATTACTCAGACATCACTGTACCCCTCACTCAGCTGACTCATAAGGACGCACCCTGGGCATGGAGACTGTCAAAAGTCTTTTGACTTCCTCAAGGCTGCCTTTACCTTGGCACCCATTCTCATGCATTGGGAACCTGACCAAGTTTTGGTTGTAGATACCAATGCTTCCAACTATGCACTCACAGCTATCCTTTCCACCAAAAACCCTGAAGGTGAAATTCACCCAGTAGCCTTTCATTCCTGAACTTTCACAGGTCCAGAGCTCAATTATGATGTACACAATAAAGAGTTGTTAGCAGTTTTCAAGGCTTTCAAACATTGGCGACACTATATAGAAGGCTTAGCTGAACCAGTCAACATCAATACTGACCATAAAAACCTTGAGTATTTTTCTACCACTAAAGTGTTGACCCATCAGCAGGCACGTTGGTCTGAGTATCTATCTCAATTCAACCTCACAATTCAGTTCTGTCCTGGGAAACTCAGCACTAAGCCTGATGCTTTAACTAGACAATGGGATGTCTACCTAAAAGAGGGAAGCAGGGACTATGGAACCATCAATCTGCAAAACCTTTGGCTGATCTTCACATCCTCGCAACTGGTAGAATCACTTTGAGTGACTCAACTCATCATTCTGGCTCTTTGTTAGGATCTTGCCTTGTGAGATCCCTGCTTGCTTAGTCATCATGATTGAGTAATCTTTTCACCTATTCAAGTAATCCCACTCAGCCCTTTGTTTACTCAGCTCAGAGTCTAGACCTTGCTTTGTTTATTTGGTTATTTTCTTTGCACATGATACACCTTCCTATTTTAGTATCTTCTGTTGCCTTGTGCAACAATCTTTGTAACACACCTTGCCCCAAACCTTATTATTACTCACCCATGTTTCACCTCACCTTTGTTTTAATTCCCATTCTGGAAACCCCTTTGTTCTTTTGATTTGAAATCATCCTGACTATATGAAATACTAATCTCATATATAATGTTAGGTGCATGCACACACTCTCTTGGTTTGGGTGGTTTGGCTTGGTCCAATGAGCTGAGGTCAAATGTGGTGTCAGGTTCAACATACTTGCATTGTGCCAATCCTCCTGCCTGTATCACTAGATTTCAGGTGGATGCTTGGTAGGCTTCCGAGATGCTTGGTGCTAAATGGTTGGACCACTAACTTAAGTACTGGTAGCATATGTCTAACTTAGTTGATAATCTGAATGGAGAATACATACATGAGGACTAATTACTTATATAGAGAATGGGGTGCCATAAGATATGCAACAACATTGGGAAATGAGAATGTAAAGTATGGATGTAAGAATAGTAATATATGAAAAGCGGGCATACATGCTCATACATGTACCAAAGGTTACTGAAGCAAAGTGAGTGAGTAAACAAGAATATGTTTGAAGTGTGAGGTACCAAGCCAAGCTGAGCCAAATAGTACTTGTAAGACTTGGAAGTCTGTAGCTTGTAATATGGTACACCAGACTTTGGTCGGTATGACCGAGTGAACTGAGGCTCAGTAGATCGTACTTTGACATATAATGTGTATGTAAATTTGTAGTTCTGTAGTCAGAAAATCCACTAAGATTACCCTGAGCTTTCATTAGACCTTACTCTCAAAAATTAGGGACCTTATGGAATATGGAAGGTACAGGACATAAGCTGAAGCCAAGCCCTATTCTGAACATCACTTGTTGTCACACCCTCATGTAAGCTTTACCAAGAACTCAGCTTGACCCATTCTTAACAGTATTTTCTGACTCACATTCCTGATCACATATTAACATGTCTATTATGACCACCCACTCCAGTACTCATGCCATTAGACAAGTTACAGCACCTTCAACCCTGCCTGTCTAATCTACAAGCAATATCTGATTTACAACAACTTTCTGAACAACCTGAGGAGATTTTCTCCCCCAACACTGTTGATGCTGAAGACCTCGGCCACAGCAGAGACCAGAGATGCAGGACTCCTCCACCTGGTGGGCCTCCTGATAATAGCCCTCCTGATGATGATGCAGACAATGACAACAACCCCTTACAAGATGCTCATTGTGTGGATATGAATATCAACTCAGACAAGCTTGTTAAAAGGGTTTTCAAATGTGTCACCTGACCATCTAATGTGAACTCAGGCTCCCAAGCCAAAATCCACAAACCCAAGGTTTATGATGGCACAGATCAAGCTAAGCTCCATACATTCTTCCTTCAATGTATGCTGAACTTCTGAGATTGCCCATCCACTTTCAAGACAGGTGCATCAAAGATTCAGTATGCCATCTCATACCTCTCCAGCCCTGCTCTCCAGTATTTCAAACCCACCATCCTTGGCAAGATCTCTCCTGAGCCTACCTGGCTCTCTGATTGGGAAGATTTTCACACTGAGCTTGAAATGAATTTTGGCCCTTTCAATAATGCTATGCAAGCAGAAATAGAGCTCAAAAAAATAGTCATGAAGGATTATCATCAAGCTGCTCACTACTTCATTGACTTTACCTGAGCTTCCACTCAAACTCAGTGGAATGATGCCACCCTCACTCACGTGGCTTACAAAGGATTGCCCAAATGCATAAAGGACAGTCTCCTTAATTTCCCTTGCTTCCAATCCCTTGCCAAGCTTGGTAACTATGTGTTGGAAATTGAGAGCAGATATTGGGAACACAAGGAGTATGAAAACCTTATGAACCCTGCCTGAGGTTCCAATACATCCTCCAACTGATCCAATCCCTCCAACCAGTCCAACCAGCAGTCCTCCAACAGCTCCAACAATAACCAAAAGAGCTGTAAGGGGACCAACAACAATAACAACAGTGGCAACCAGAAGTCTTTGAACAATGCCAAGACACCTGACCTTTCATCAAAGCTCAGGAAAGATGGCAAAATTTCTGCCTGAGGAATGTCAACAACAAATCAATCAGGGACTCTGTCTCCTATGTGGTTTGAAAGGCCACATGGTTAAGGAGTGCCTGAAGTCAAAGACAACCAACTCCTCAAACCCTAAAGTATGCACTGCCAAGACAAGCTCTGACTCAAGATTCCATGGCCATGGAATCAAAAAAATTAAGGTGAGCTCTGACTCCAAGGCCAAGGATTCCATGGCCACAGAATCAAAAAAAATAAAATAAAGCAACCTCAGAACCACATAGCCTGAGGATTGCAGTAACCTTGCTCATGTGCTCACTTTAAATGCCATTTCTTCCAGTCTTTCAAAGAACTCTTTAGTATTAAATTTGACATGTACTCTTATGCCTAAATCCTGATTAGTTATACTCCTTGATTGTAGTTCTTCTGATTGTTTTATTGAATCACAAGTAGTGCAGAAATATTCCCTACCTACCATTTTTGTACCCCCCATTCTGTTAAAACTATTTGATGGCTCTACTAACTCAACCATCACCCAGACTATGACTATTCCAATCCATTTTCTGACTGGCAAACTTTAGACAGTTACTTTCTATGTAACTTCATTGGATGGCAGTTGCTCCATCATATTTGGCTACAACTGGCTCACCCACTATAATCCAATGATTGTCTGGGTATTGAGCAGTATTACCTTCAAGACTTAGGAAACAATTACCATGCCAACCCATCCAGCTACCACAGCTTGTAGCACCTTGCTTCCTAGCAAAACCTTGCCAAACCCTCTGAAGTTGAGAGCACCTCAGATAGCTCTAGTAAATGCTACCACTTTTATGCGAACTTGTAAACTAGAAGGATCTCAGGTGTTTCAACTCAACCTCACTGACCTTGACATCTTTGCCTGAGGTTCAGCCACAGTCAAAGCCTCTGAAATCTCAGACAGCATTAAACAGGATGTTCCTGAGCATTATCATGACTTTGGTGATGTCTTCAGTAAAGTCAGTGTTGATACACTAGCACCTCACAGATCTTATGACCTCAAGATCAACCTCAAAGATGGGACCTCACCTCCACTCGGTCCTATCTACTCTCTGTCAGTCTCTGAGCTTCAGTCACTTTGAGAATTCCTCAATGAACACCTCAAGAAAGGATTCATCTGCCCATTGTGTTCCTCACATGGGGCTCCAGTATTGTTTGTGCAGAAAGGATGGTTCCTTATGACTCTGTGTAGACTTCTGAGGTCTTAATAGAATCACCAAAAAGGACCAGCACCTGCTCCCACTAATAACAGACCTTTTAGATGCTCCCAAGAAAGCTTGCATCTATACCAAAATTGACCTTAGGCATGCCTATCACCTCATTCATATTGCAGAAGGGGATGAATGGAAGACAGCCTTCAGAACTCACTATGGGTCTTTTGAATGGCTTGCCATGCCCTTTGGCCTATCTAATGCCCCTGCAGTTTTTCAATGGTTTATGAATGATATATTTGGTGACCTGTTGGACATTTGCACTATCATCTATTTGGACAACATCCTCATCTATTTGGATGATGAAACCTTGCACATTGGACATGTCCAAGAAACTTTGCAATGGCTACATAAGCACCACCTTTATGCCCAAGAAGATAAATGCTCTTTTCATAAGACCTTGGTTGAATACCTTGACTACATACTCTTGCCTGAGGGTCTCACCAGGGCTGAAGAAAAGGTCAAGTGCATTCTAGACTGGCGGGAGCCTTGAAAAGTCAAAGACATTCAGTCTTTCCTTGGTTTTGTGAACTTTTATAGATGTTTCATCAATAACTATTCTGCCATCATGATTCCTTTTACCCAACTCACTAGGAAAGGCCTCCCATGGAACTTCACTGAGGATTGTAGAGATTCTTTCAACAAGTTGAAACAGGCATTTACAAGTGCACCTATCCTAACTCATTGGACACCTGACTGCCCTTTGATTGTGGAGACAGATGCATCAGACTATGCCCTTGCTGCAATTCTCTTTCAGCACACCTTGGACAGTGAACTCCACCCCATAGCCTTTCACTCCCAAACTTTTACCTTGCTCAAACTTAATTACAATGTTCATGACAAGGAACTATTGGCTATTTTTGAGACATTCCAGCATTGGCAACACTATCTGGAAGGCTCTGCAGAACCCATCAATGTCATCACTGATCATAAAAATTTGGAGTACTTTTGTACTACTAAACTATTGAGCAGACAACAGGCTAGATGGTCAGAGTACCTCTCCTAGTTCAACCTCATCATATGTTTCAGACCTGGATACCTTGGAACCAAGCCTGACTCCCTTACTAGACATTGGAACATCTACCTAAAAGAGAGGGCAAGCAACTATGCCACTGTCAACCCTCAGAACCTCAGACCAATTTTTTCCCAACATCAGTTGGCATCATCCCTCTGGGCAACAAACCTCACTGAACCCATCTTACAAGCAACCTCACTCATGGTCACCAAATAAATTCTAACTGAAATTCATCAAAACCTTGCCTCAGACCCCCTTGCTCAGAAACACCTCAGATCCATTGAAGACCCCAAGTGGAAGACCAATCAAGATGATTTACTACTTTTTGATAGACAAATATGTGTTCCTGAGGTTCAAGACTTATGATTACAAGTCTTACAATTCAAACATGATTCATATCCTGTCAGGATATTTTGGGATCAACAAAACCTTGATACTGGTCAGATAAGATTTCAATTGGCCTGACATCAAATCCTACATCAAGGACTACTGTAAATCATGCACCACCTGTATGTGTAGCAAACCACAATGGCACAAGCCCTATGGACTACTCAAACAGCTCCCTGTTCCAGAGAAGCCCTGGAATTCTATATCCATGGATTTCATTGAACAGCTCCCAGCATCCTCAGAATTTACAGCCATTCTAGTCATCATCGATCAATTCTCCAAACAAGGAATATTCATTTCCATCACTGACATGATAACCTCACCCAAGCTTGCTGAGCTCTTTGTACTTCACATATTCTCAAAGCATGACATCCTGTCCCTGGTAACCTCTGACTGAGGTTCAGAATGTGTGTGACACTTCTAGGGAAAGCCCTGGACATGAAGTTGCACTACACCTTGGGTTATCACCCTGAAGGTGATGGTTGGACTGAACGTACTAATGAAACATTATAACAATACCTACATGTCTACTGCAATTATCAGCAGGACAATTGGGTCTTACTCCTTCCCCTCACTGAGTTCACCTACAACAATGCTCCCAGTGCTATGACTGGAATCTCACCCTTCTTTGTCAAAAAGGGCTACCACCCTAACCTCACGATCCACCCTGAATGTGACCTCACTTCTTCAAGAGCTCAAGACTTCATTGTAGACCTGGATGAACTTCATCAAGAACTTAACCAAGCTATCCTCACTGCTCAACAGGATTACCAAACCTTGGCTGACACCAAATGACTTCTAGCACCCAACTTCAAGGTTGGAAACCTCAGGTTTGTCAAGGCACAATTCTTTAGAACAATGTGACCTACCAAGAAGCTGTTGGAGGGCAAAAAAGCGAAAACTATATTATCTAATCATGTAAATACAAACTCAGACAGAACATC
>QFEC01013220.1:4021-27439 GCA_003316585.1 Gomphus bonarii | reverse complement strand
CCGCAGCCTCGCGGCAAGTCCAAGCCTAAGGAAGAATGCACCACGCGCCACTGGCAGAAGATGATCTTCTGCGAGGTTTCCGGCCGTCAACCACACTCGTAATTGTTGTGAAAACCCATAACAACCGTGAGTCGATCACTGGCAGAAGATGATCTTCTGCGAGGTTTCCGGCCGTCAACCACACTCGTAATTGTTGTGAAAACCCATAACAACCGTGAGTCGATTGCGACCATATACCCCGATGCCTTCCCGCTGACACGCGTTTCATTCTTAGATAGTGAGGGAACTGAAGTTCTCAGCAGCTTCGCGCAAGTCAAGCCTAAGGAAGAATGCACCACACGCCACTCGCAAGAACCACACTCGTATTGTTGTGAAAACCCACAACAACCGTGAGTCGATTGCGACCATATACCCGATGCCTTCCCGCTGACACACGTTTCATCTTTAGATAATGAGGGAACTGAAGTTCTCAGCAGCTTCGCGCAAGTCAAGCCTAAGGAAGAATGCACCACGCGCCACTGGCAGAACCACACTCGTATTGTTGTGAAAACCCACAACAACCGTGCGTCTATTGCGACCATATACCCGATGCCTTCCCACTGACACGTGTTTCATTCTTAAATAGTGAGGGAACTGAAGTTCTCCGCAGCCTCGCGGCAAGTCAAGCCTAAGGAAGAATGCACCACGCGCCACTGGCAGAAGATGATCTCCTGCGAGGTTTCCGGCCATCAACCACACTCGTAATTGTTGAAAACCCATAACAACCGTGAGTCGATTGCGACCATATACTCTATGCCTTCCCACTGACACACGTTTCATTCTTAGATAGTGAGAGAACTGAAGTTCTCGGCAGCCTCGCGCAAGTCAAGCCTAAGGAAGAATGCACCACGCGCCACTGGCAGAAGAGAGGTTTCTACCGTTAATGGCAATTCATATATGATGCACGCTTAGTAGGAGGAAGCACGCGGAGGATTAGATCCGAGAGTGAGTTTTGGTGAATGAATCGTCTCAATACATGCCCTACGTCTTTCTAATTGTAATTCTATATGAATGTTGCACAGAGAGCAAAAAGATAAAGTTTAATGGGCACAAGCTTTCAAATGCATGAACCCAACACTTTTGACCACAAATCGTCTCGTCCTTATTCGCTCTGAAATTGTAAATACCCAGATTTCTTACGTTATTCGACTGTGCTTTAGTATTCTTAATCCATGTCCTTTGTGACCTCAAAATGAGCGCGACTCAAAGATTGTGTCGATGAGGTATTCTATCATATTAAGAATAGGAAAATTTTACAACATAATAACAACGACAAAAACCTTCTGCTAGAAATCGTACGGTCTATGTGTCACGAAATCCACATATATATATAAATATAGAGTGGCTTGCGGGCGTAATCAAACCCCAGGTTCCTCGTGTCCAGTCGAATAGGGAGACGAGACATTTAATATTAATTTTGGAGCTAGTAGATTGCATTGCATGGCGCAAGCTCACATGATGCCATTTCATCCATCCTACCGTCAAACTCCGGGTCAAGGTGACAACTATCCTGTCATGTCAATTAATTGTATGATAGACCACAAGATGTCAAGAACCTCTTTCATTTACTAAACTCCTCGGCTCCGG
This sequence comes from Gomphus bonarii, assembly GCA_003316585.1. Lineage (NCBI taxonomy): Eukaryota > Fungi > Basidiomycota > Agaricomycetes > Gomphales > Gomphaceae > Gomphus > Gomphus bonarii. The sequence continues at coordinate 25,813 of QFEC01013220.1, read as the reverse complement.
GAGGCTGGCTTATCGTAGAACGTGAATAGTGTGGTTTGATCTAGGCCTCAATGAATGGAACTCGAAGGCCTGGTAAGGTCGTGCTTCTGCCTCGTGGCCATAGATACAGGCAAGATATAGAGTTCAGGAATGACTGTACTGAGATTTAGATAACTAAGTGATATTGAAGCATACTGGCAGTGACTAGACTGGGTCACTGTACCTTTGCATACTTCTCCATTTCATGAAGCCCTCAATTAAATTAGTTTGGTCTTATTTTACACAACTACATGTGAGTAATGCTTTTCCCGAATTCATGGTGCAGATACAAAGCCAATGGGATCTTCGGAGTTGGCGGTCTTTTCTGTGTTTGAAGTCTCGGGGTTCTGTCTCATGATGCCGGTAAAAACAAGTCCAACAGCATTTCAAACGCGGTCCAGTATGATAGTGTCATGAAGCTGACTGATAACAATGCTCTTCATTAGTATTCACGTGTGTATATCAGAAAAACAAGCTTCTTACTTTCCCAGTGACCCATCCTTCAAGTCCCAAATACATGACGACCTCCAGTGAAACAACCACTTTTGAAGAGGATTAGATCTTCGCTGTTCACATTGAAATGCTGGATTGCCGTTTTAAGCGAGTAATCAGTCATTGGATGGTGGAGCATACCTTGTGTAAGTGCTTGCTAGTCAACAAGTTTAAACTTGCAGCGCGGCTAATTCGGAGTACTGGTATATGGCAAGGCTGATCACGCTAACAATGGATGACATATGACACATATCGCCCTTCTTGTGGGGTAAGCAGCCGCTCGTGGCGGGGCATCTGTTGCTTTAATAAATTAACGATGAAATCACTGGCAAGCTGAAAAATTTGGTTTGAAGACTTACAACGTGCAATCCTCGCCATATCTACCATCAATCCAAAGGATTTTTTAGTAACTTCTATGACGTGATTCAATTCCTTGGAGATTTGGACGCATGAGGATCTTCTGATATTCTGAAGCTCTTCTGGATGTTGACGATTCGAATATTTCGACTGGAAACATACACAGGGATCTCTCATATATTTTGACCATCATTTCCGCGTTCTGCTGATGTATCCCTTTGATTGACGGTGGTTTTCCGGTCTTTGGGAGAAGTGTTCATATGTTTATGTGTTTTCCGAGTAACAATTCAAGTGACGGTGCGTCAATCGATGCACTATCCTTGTCTCCCTCCACCGTTGATACGTACATTTGTAAACAAGCCACTGTGCGTTTCATATCAACATTCAAGTTGACAAATCAAACCTACACCACAAAAGAACGGACCTAATCTTTTCCGAGAATGGCCAGAAGCCAGAAGTCAAAATTATCAAGGACTGGTATTCCCCAGACAATCTCATATCAACTGCATGTATTTCTTCTCCATAAGTGAGTTTGTATGCAAAAGATCCGGTTTGCGTACCATTCAAGTTCTAGTTGCGTTTACAGGGCCACGCAAGGCCATTCCATATACAATCTGGTGAATGTTATGTGTAAAGATGCGGGAAGAGGACTTCAACATGGCATAGATGGAGTTGAGGGTGAAGCCATGTTTGAGATCGCTTGAATGACGAGCGCCCTTCCTGCTTCGATTTGGCCATCAATGCCACTTTCCCTCCAAATTACTTTGTATCCTGCCAGTTGGTTGACCTCACTTCATTTTGGTACGATATTTGGATATACAAAACCAAAACGTGGGTCTTCCATCAACCCGAATTTCGTATCTAACCTAATCGATGGACTTGGCCAGGTAGTTAGCCACCTGGCCGCAGAAATCACAATACGGCAGGCAACATGGCAGCCGCTATTTCCATTTCCAATAGTTTTACTCCGACCAACACCGGAAAAGTAAATGGCAGGGGAGGTGCGGCACCCTATGCATGGCCAGCTGCCTACCGCGACTTGCCACTCACGTTATTTCGGGTTCATTTCACGTAGATGGCAGAAATATCAGCTAGCCATCGCCAGACAGGATACATACTTAAGCTCCTCCCTCTCCCCTGTCCATCCCACCAGATATATGGCCATTTCCTTCCCATACGGACGGTGGCCGCATATATCACGCACCTAGTTTTGCACAAAGGTTTTCGCGAGTTCTTACGTGGCTATCAAACATGCAATCGACGCAGGCGGGGGCTCAGGACTCAACATGCAGCTTCTATACCATTCCCTATACCACTCCTCCCAACATCGTAAGCGGTGGAGAAGATACGCGTATGTCCTATAACTATTCCGCTTCAACTCTGTGCGGTTGATGGAGCGACTGTCTCTGACATCCTAGTCCTGCAATATCCGTACTCTGCTGATCCTGCGCTCTTCCAGTCGACCCAAACAAACGTTAGTCTTATCTCATCTTAACGAAGGCTATTGAACAATTATCAATTAACGTAAAAGGATCCACAGACAGAACAGACCATCTTACACATAGTTTCAGAAAGCAACGATTCTCATGACGACTCTTTCTACAGCATGTTTGTCACATCCAGACAGACAGCTACCAAACGCCAATTCCATTGCGGATACAATTGTGGCCATGCTCCCTTCTCCCGATTGGACGCTGCGTGCGATCATATCCGTTCCTTCCATTTTGGTCATGACAGATACGTCTGCTCCTGGTAAGCTTTCTCGTCCAGGGTAGATGTTCTACTCATAGGTCCATCAGCGGTAACAAATACAAACGCAAAGGAGACGCTGTTAGGCACGCCAGGACAGCGAACAAGGAGATCTCTCATCATTGCCAATACTGGTGAGAGTCTCAGTCTGATTACGCACACGTTTCATTGACACTTTCTCTCTGCAGCGGTACCTCGCTGACAAGGCACTATGGCGTGGTGCAGCATGAAAGAATTTGTAGATACAACCCGGAAAATGTTTGAACTACCTATCCTTTCTTTGTATTCAACTTCAAACCCTTGTACTGCATTTGAAATGCACACTGTGCCCTCATTACAATGTGGTGTGATTCCGTCAGCGCAATGTTTGATCATCGCAATAAGACTTCGATTAGGACCGTCTAATAGACATTTGCAACATTCATTATCAGGACTACCACATACTTGATTAGCTACGCAATACTACTAGGAAGAAATTTACTGGGGATATTGAAATTAATATGATCGACACAACATCAAACGAATTATCCCTGAACAAAAAAACTAGACCAATGATTATTCTGAGTAGGGGATGGACACAATATATAATACGAGAAGAGATCCATCTTCTTTCAAGTCAGTAGAATTATTTGACGGTGTAAGCTCCAAATTAGCCTCATGGTAATTAGTGCCCTCACTCATAGCTGAACTTCATGGCCGTGCTGAAGGGAAATGTGACAATAGTTTGTTTTGGCGTTATTTCCAAGAGTCCCATGCAAGATATAATTGTTGAAATCTCCAGGACCATGTGACGTTATTCTGTTCTGTAAACAAAGTTAGCAGCGATAGAAGACGATGAAGAGGAACAAGAATCAGACATGTTGTGACTTACCAGGTTATCAAATTTTGCGATAACGTTGGATATAACATGACGCCCTCATCCTCAGGCTCTTGTCATGATCATTCCAGTATAAATTAACGTTATCCGTTGCGCTGCTCCGCGTCTTTACCATAAGAGGGTAAGTGAGTTAGTGAAGGTACGTGTTCCGGCTTTGTAGGCTTTGTAGCAGCCTACTACTCGAATTTCATAACCCGGGACAGATGAAAGGCTCAGATGGCATGCTGATTAAGCGATCTGGACTGCTGTGGAGGACAGAAAAAGGTTTGAATACACTACGGATGATTTGCTAACTTTAGCTCACCATAATTTTAGTAAGCCATGCAGATTATCTTCTTCACATAATCATTGATGATAAGGCTGGGAGTGTTGCGAATCTAAGGAATGCAAAGCAATCAGGCGCGTTAATTGATAGAGTAGTTAATGGGTTCTTAGGAATACACGTACCCTAAATTGAAAAAGTACATTCGTTTTAACCGCCCATGACCCGTTTCGTAGATATGCCTTTAAAAAGGGTCGGTTGCAGGGGTAGATCTGATGCTAAGAAACAGGCACTGGTCCGGGAGCATATGGTTGTCGATCGGCGGGGATCGATCTCAATCCGAAGCCGAACACCACCACCACAACAGCGACAAGTCGTCAAGCTCACTGAAAGAGGATCTTCAGCAACTTATATATGAAAACTCTTTATCTCGTACTATGCGAGTCATGCTGCTGTTGTTATATTCCTAAGATTCCCACTGTTACGTACTCGGGACCATCGAACATTCTAGTGAATTTGAGACCTTTCAAGTTACGGTCCTGCTGAACATCAAGTAATGATAGTTGAACAATGGAGTACCTTGTGAGTCCTAGCTAGTCTTTGGTGACTTGATTCTTGTATAGCGCTGCAGCTGATTTTGAAGAAGCAGCGCTGATCACGCTGGTATTGATTCTAGATGTCATATCAAACCATTCCCATGCCAAGGTGCCCGTAGTGAGATACCCATGATCTTATAAAAACGCATTAGCAATAACAATCTATTGCTTGAGAGGTTTGATTCAGGACTTACAAATCAGTCTCCGTGGTTCGAAATGCTATATGAAATTCTTTTGCTTTTCTTATTGGAATCGTGACTGGGTTGGTGAGCGTTTTACTGCGTCGCTTACGGGTCATATCAGTGTTAAATTGCAAAAGCAGAATCAAAAGCCCCCCACTGGACAGTATCTGACATATCAGATTGTTTTAATAACAGTTTTCTTTCTTCGCGACGCATCTGCTGTACAGAGGTGCTTAGCGAATGACAACATAACTTATCTTTAGAAGTTTGGTGAGGGACGTACATCATTCAACTTGAGTGCCTATCTATCACGTGCGCTGGGCTCCTAGTTGCAACGGTATTATTTGACTTTGTGAAGTGTATGCCGGGCAGGATTGGTGACCGTTTTCCTCTGACGTTTATTAACCTTGTTGGGTGTCGTATTTCGCACAATGAAAGGCCCTGCTCATTCCGCCCTGGCTGTCATGTTGTGTTTCCCTTGAACTCAAAATAGGGTGAGTTGATGTAGAAGTTATCAAAGATGTCAGCGTTGTTCTTTTGTCGACCAAGTGATTGTGCGTCCTTCGACACTGTATATACAATGTGTCTTGCTACTGACACCGAATAGGTCAACCACCAGCCTCGGGTTGTGTTTCATGTTGACTTCCTTAGATTGCACGAAGGAAGACGCAAGAGGTCTGCAAGACATGAGTTGAATCTCACTTGGCTTGAAGATTCCAATCTCCCTGCAACACATACACATAATTTCAAGCCATAATGCCATGCAATTATCATTTATTTTACTCACCAAAATATGACTCAACTATCAGACGCTCACATATACCTCTTCCTGGAACTAATCCGTGGACGTGGGGGGATTGATGTAGAGAGGGAAGGATTTGAGGTTCGTGAATTCCCAGTTTCACAACTTTTGAGTGGCGTTGAGCGTCAACACCAAGCAAAGCGAGCGGGAGATCCCACCATCACCGCACTGACGCTATTCTAGTCTTATATCCAACTATATCCAATAACACGAGAACGGACAACATGGAGATCAAACATGGCTGGTGCATGGCAGACGAGATATATCTAGAGTTTTAATCTCCTCTTGTCAATGGCATTCCCATCGGCCCTGACGAGTCTTCTGCGAATCAGCGCAGCAGCTTCACCAGCTAGCTATCCTGGCAGAAGGATATAAAGGAAATACGGAGTATCCTTAATCGACGATATATCCTGGCCACCTGCCAGTGAAATCAGCTCCAGTATCCTATATGCCATGGCATTTCAAGCGAGTATCACCATTTAATTTCGGATGATTTTGGTCCACAGTGAGTGCTATGGCCCTCTTCTGTATTCACGGTTGATGGATTATTTGTTAGTCATCTCTATCTTATAATGGTCAGTGATCTGGTTATGCATCTATCGAAAGGCCCCCTATGAGTACTGACTGACCAGCCTTGCGTCACCTTCCAGAATATGGAGTAGCAGATAGCCATATGGCCTACAGCACTAGCCAGTTGAAATGCCTTCTATATTGATGGCTAGCGATATTGAGCCAGTCTTTGCCAGTCGATACCTGGTATAAATTCACAGCCCTCGTTTCCAGACCTCCTACGAGGAGCATCATTGGAACCATGAGTGAGTACTGCTTTTCAAGTACCGCTTGCATATCTCTGCCAGTATAGATAACATACTTGACCTCTAAGCTGCCTTCCCTCTCAACGGTACAACGTCCACTCCTCAATTGACCCCAGACAATGTCAGTTTTTTTTTCAAATCGCCTTACTGAGAGCAAAAGGTTAACTCGTTGCCCACCATAAGCATGTGATATTCAGGAGCGACTCTGCCTTCGAGGACTCCGCATATCGATTTTTTCTTCAAGAATTTCAGACCGCTCCCGGGAGCAGAATAATGTACAGATGCATTCTCGATAATTGCGATAGGGAATTCTCCCGACTAGATAAAGCACAAGTGCATGTTCGTGCTCAACATTTCAGACACTCAGCATACGCATGTATTTGGTATGCAATCTTGTTTAGCAAATATTACTTTCCTTATAGATCATCAGCGGCCGTATGTTCATGAATAAGGGAGACGCAGACCGCCATGCAAAGCCTCCGTTTCCATGTGGCATTTGGTGAGGGCCTCACGCTTGGTACACCAAGTGTATGCCTGATAAATGTTCTTTGTAGCGGCAAACTTATTAGTCGAAAGACTAATAGGGACAAGCACCAGGCTAAGTGCAGTGCCACACACACAGGGAACATTTAAGCATCATCTCAGGATTGAACGCCTTTGTTCGTGCTATTATGCTGCTTTAGCTATGGAAGAAGGAATGTACTAGTAGTTTCAATGGAAGACAGTTTGAAGCAAATCTGCAGTACCCTGAACTATATCGTTATAGCCTGTGAGAGTCACCAGACTCATCACACCCTGGGCAAACTCACGAGGGACCACTCCACAACTCTATAAGTTTATGGGAAAGACGAGTGAAGAAGTCCCTGGGAATTCTCTATCTGCACGAATCGAGGACACATCTATCTGCGACAAGTGGCTGTCTCCGTGAAAGAAGAGGATAGCGTTCTTACCTAAATTATAGATGGCATTATCACACTTGCTATGTTTTATCCACCGTGAAGTGTCGAGATCATAACAATCTCGTCACCATCTTTATGAACATAATCCCCCTCGTCTTCAAGCTCCCAGTCGGTATCGTTTATGAGGACGATCATGAGTCGATCCCCTCTAACTGTTCCGGACACGATAATACCACTCACTCACCGGCGGGTTGGGGAAATTTTATGCACCACGCCCCACTGGCAGAAGATGATATGCGATGTTTCTACCGTCAATGACAATTCATATATTATGCACGCTAAGCAGGAGGAAGCACGCAGAGGAAGCGCGCGGAGGGTTAGATCCGAGAGTGAGTTTTGGTGAATGAATCAATCTCAATACATGCCCTACGTCTTTCTAATTGTAATTCTATATGAATGTTGTACAGAGAGCAAAAATATAAATCTCATAGGCACAAGCCTTTAAATGCATGAGCTCAACACTTTCGACCCCAAATCGTCTTGTCCTTATTCGCTCTGAAAAGCTTCGTATTGTAAATACCGAAATTTCTTACGTTATTCGACTGTGCTCTAGAATTCTTAATCCATGTCCTTTGTGACTTCAAATTGAGCGCGACTCAAAGATGGTCTGTGTCAAAAAACCGGCATATATATAGAGTGACTTGCGGGAGTAATCAAACCCCTCGAGTAGGGAGATGAAACATTTAATATTAGTTTAGTAGATTACATTCGATGGCGCTAGCTCACATGATGCCATTTCATCCATCCTACCGTCGAACTCAGGGTCAAGGTGACAACCATCCTGTCATGTGTCAATGAATTGTGTGATAAACCCCAAGATGTCAAGAATCTCTCTCATTTACTAAACTCCTTAGCTCCGGGAGGCTGGCTTATCGTAGAACGTGAATAGTTATTTGATCTGGGCCTCATTTAAGGAATGGAACTCGAAGGTCGTGCTTCTGCCTCGTGGCCATAGATACGAGCAAGATATGGAGTTCAAGAATGACTGTACTGAGATCTAAATAACCAAGTGATATTGAAGCATAGTGGCAGTGACCAGACTGGGTCACTGCACCTTTGCATACTTCTCCATTTCACGAAGCTCTCAATTAGCGTAGTTTGGTCTTATTTTCCCCAACTACATGTGAGTAATGCTTGTCCTGAATTCATGGTGCAGATACAAAGCCAATGGGATCTTCGGAGTTGGCGGTCTTTTCTGTGTTTGAAGTCTCGGGGTTCTGTCTCATGATACAAGTCCAACAGCATTTCAAACGCGGTCCAGTACGATAGTGTCATGAAGCTGACTGAAAATAATGTCCTCAGTATTCACGTGTATATATCGGAAAACAAGCTTCACTTTTACAGTGACTCACCCTTCAAGTCCCAAATACATGACGACCTCCAGTGAAACAACCACTTTCGAAGAGGATTAGATCTTTGCTGTTCTTATTGAAATTCTGGATTGCCGTTGAACGAGTAATAAGACATTGGATGGTGGAGCATACCTTGTAAGTGCTTGCTGGTCAACAGGTTTTAAACTTGCAGCGCGGGTAATTCGGAGTACTGGTATATGGCAAGGCTGATCACGCTAACAATGGATGACGTATGACACATCTCGCCCTTCTTGTGGCGTAAGCGGCCGCTCGTGGCGAGGCATCCGTTGCTTTATAATAAATCGACCATGAAATCACAGGCAAGCTGAAAAAATTGATTTGAAGACTTACAACGTGCAATTCCCAACCATATCTACCATCAAGCCCAAGGATTTTTAGCAACTTCTATGACGTGGTTCAATTCCTTGAAGATTTAAGATGGACGCATGAGGATCTTCTGATATTCTGAAGCTCTTCTGGATGTTGACGATTCGAATATTTTGACTGGAAACATACACAGGGATCTTTCCTATATTTTGACCATCATTTCCGCATTCTGGTGATGTATCCCTGGAGTTGACGGTGGTTTTCCGGTCTTTGGGAGAAGTGTTCATATGTTTGTGTTTTCCGAGTAACGATTAAAGTGACGGTGCGTCAATAGAGGCAGCATCCTTGTCTCCCTCTCCCGTTGACACGTACATTTGTAGACAAGCCACTGCGTTTCATATCAACATTTCAAGTTGACAAATCAAACCTACACCACAAATGAACGGACCTAATCTTTTCCGAGAATGGCCAGAAGCCAGAAGTCACTTTTCTCGAGGAGTGGTATTTCCCAGACAATCTCATATCAGCTGCATGTATTTCTACTCAATAAGTGAGTGTATGCAAGAGATCAGGCTTGCGTACCATTCAAGTTCTAGTTGCGTTTACAGGGCTATGTAAGGCCATTCCATATACATTCTGGGGAATGTTATGTGTAGAGAACTTCAACATGGTATAGATGGAGTCGAGGATGAAGCCATGTTTGAGATCGGTCGAGTGCCAAGCGCCCTCCCTGCTTCGATTTGGCCATCAATCCCGCTTTCCCTTCAAATTATCTCCTATCCAGTTGTCGGACTTCCCTTCGTTTTTGTGCACCACAGGACAAAAAATAGGTCTTCCATCAGCCCGAATTTCATATCTAAACTAATCGATGGACTCAGCCACCTGGCCTCAGGAATTTTGATGCGGCAGGCAACAAGGCAGCTATTCAGGCCCCTGTCAATTCCAGTCGTTTTAGGCAGGTCAACACACGGAAATGGGATGCGTTTTAGGCAGGTCAACACACGGAAATAGGATGCATTTCAGGCAGGTCACCACGGAAATGGGATGGTGCGACACCCTAATCATGGCCGGCTGCCTACTGCGACTTGCCATTCACGTTATTTTTGGGTTCATTTCACGTAGATGGCAGAACTATCAGCTAGCTATCGCCAGGCAAGATATCTACTTAAGCCCCAGCCCCCTCCCCCTCCCTGTCCATTACCGCCAGATATATGACCATTTCCTCCCCATACAGACGGTGGCCGCCCATATCACTCATCTCATCTATTTTTGCATAAAGCTTCTTACGTGGCTATCAAACATGCAATCGACGCAGGCGGGGGCTCAGCACTCAACGTACAGCTTCTATACCACTCCCTATACCACTCCTCCCAACATCGTAAGCGGTGGGGAAGATACATGTACGTCCTATAACTATACCGCCTCAACTTTGTGTGGTTAATGGAGTGACTGTCTCTGACATTCTAGCCATACAATATCCGTGCTCTACCGATCCTGCGCTCTTCCAGTCGACCCAAACAAACGTTAGTCTTATCTCATCTTATCGAAGACTATTGAATGATTAACGATTAACGTAAAAGGATTCGCAGACAGAACAGACTGTCTTACACATAGTTTCAGAAAGCAACGATTCTCATGACGACTCTTTCTACAGCATGTTTGTCGCATCCGTCCAGACAGCTACCAGACGCCAGTTCCATTGCGAATACGATTGTGGCCATGCTCCCTTCTCCAAGTTGGACGCTGCGTGCGACCATGTTCGTTCCCACCATTTCGGTCATAACAGATATGTCTGCTCCTGGTAAGCTTTCTCATCCAGGGTATGTTCTGCTCATAGGTCCATCAGCGGTGAGAAATACAAACGTAAAGGAGACGCTGACAGGCACGCCAGGACAGCGAACGGGGAGACTTCTCATCACTGCCAGTACTGGTGAGAGTCTCAGCCTGATTACGCACATGTTCCATTGACACTTTCTCTCTGCAGCGGCACCTCGCTGACAAGGAAGTATAGCTTGGTGCAGCACGAAGGAATTTGTAGATACAACCCAAGAAATTTTTGAACTACCCTTTCTTTGTATTCGTCTTCAAAAACGTGTGCTGCATTTGAAATGCACGCTGTTCCCTTATCACAATGTGGTGTGATTCCGCCAGCGCAATGTTTGATCATCGCGATAGGACTTCGATTAGAGCCGTCTAATAGATCTTTGAAACATTCATTATCAGGACTACCACATACTTGGTTAGCTACGCAATACTACCAGGAAGAAATTTACTGGCGATACTGAAAATAATATGATCGACGCAACATCAAACGAATCATCCCTGAACAAGAAAACTAGACAGATGATTATTCTGAGTGGGGGATGGACGCAATATATAATATGAGAAGAGATCCATCTTCTTTCAAGTCAGTAGAATTATGTGATAGTGTATGCTCCAAATTAAGCCCATAGTAATTAGTGCCTTCACCGACAGTTGAACTTCATGGCCATACTCAAGGAATATGTGATGATTGTTTGTTTTGGCGTTATTTCCAAGAGTCCCATGTAAGATATAATTGCTGAAATCTGCAGGACCATGTAACACTATTCTGTAAACAAAGTTAGCAGCGATAGAAGAGTATGAAGAGGAACAAGAATCAGACGTGATGTGACTTACCAAGCTATCAAATTTTGGGATAACATTGGATATAACATAATGCCCTCATCCTCAGGCTCTTGTAATGATCATTCCAGGATGAATTCACATTATGCCATACACTGCTCCTGTTGATATACATAGTGTTGGGGACTATTTGGTTGTATAAGCACCAATATGAAAATTGAGGCTTGTTTGAGCAACCACATCCTCCATACATGTTAATGTCTGTGTTTGTGTCTGAGCTTCCTATCTATCTCTATCTTTTACTACTGTGCTCAACAGCTTTGGGTCTTTACCATAAGAGGGTGCCATTGTAAGTGAGTTGGTGAAGGTACTTGTTCAAGCATAGCAGCCTACTACTCAAATTTCATAACAGTGGACCCAGGACAGATGAAAGGCTGGACAGATAGCATACTGATTAAGCGATCTGGACTGCTGTGGAGGACGGAAAAAGGTTTAAATACACTACAGATCAGTTGGTAACTTTAGCTCACCATAATTTTAGTAAGCCATGCAGATTATCTTCTTCCCATAATCATTGATGATAAGGCTGGGAGTGTTGCGAATCTAAGGAATGTAAAGCAATCAGGCGCGTTAATTAATAGAGTAGCCAATGGGTTCTTAGGAATAGACGTACCCTAAATTGAAAAAGTACATTCGTTTTAACCGCCCATGATCCGTTTCGTAGATATGCCTTGAAAAAGGGTCGGTTGCAGGGATAGATTTGATGCTAAGAAACAGGCACTGGTCCGGGAGCATATGGTTGTCAATCGGCAGGGATTGATCTTAATTAACAATTTGAAGCTGAACACCACCACCACAATATTGGAGCAACTATACGGCGTAAGCTCTTAGTGCGAAGACTAAGGAGGTAAGATGTCTTTATACACGAAGTGTAAGATATGCAAAGGATCGGAGAAAGGAAAAACTATCTACCGAACGAAAACGACATCGTCACCACTCTTGCAATTGGTTTGAGTGATAAGGCTTGTCTATCCACAACACACAACTGCGACAAGTCGTCAAGTTCACTGAAAGAGGATCTTCAGCAACTTATATATGAGAACTCTTTATCTCGTACTATGCGAGTCATGCTGCTGTTGTTACAGTCCTAAGATTCCCACTGTTACGTACTCGGGACCACTCGAACATTCTAGTCAATTTTAGACCTTCAAGTTACGGTCCTGCTGAAGGCTATTTACGTCAAGTAATGACTGGTCACTGAACAATGGAGTACCTTGTGAGTCCTAGCTAGTCTTTGGTGACTTGATTCTTGTAGCGCTGCAGCTGATTTTGAAGAAGCAGCGCTGATCACGCTGGTATTGATTCTAGATGTCACATCAAACCGTTCCCATGCCAAGATACCCGTAGTGAAATACCCATGATCTTATAAAAACGCATTAGCAATAACAATCTATTGCTTGAGAGGTTTGATTCAGAACTTACAAGTCAGTCTCCGTGGTTCGAAATGCTATATGAAATTTTACTGCTTTCCTTATTGGAATCGTAGGACTGGGTTGGTGAGCGTTTTACGCCTCGCTCACGGGTCATATCGGTGTTAAATTGCAAAAGCAGAATCAAAAGCCCCCCACTGGACAGTATCTGACATATCAGATTGTTCTAATAACAGTCTTCTCTCTTCGCGACGCATCTGCTGTATAGAGGTGCTTAGCGAATGACAACATAACTTATCTTTAGAAGTTTGGTGAGGGTCGTAATCGTTCAATTTGAGTGCCCATCTATCACGTGCGCTGGGCTCCTAGTTGCAACGGTGTTATTTGATTTTGTGAATTGTATACCGGTCAGGATTGGCGACCCTGTTCCTCTGATGTTTATTAACCTTGTTGGGTGTCGACAACCCTCGTATTTCGCACAATGAAAGGCTGCTCATTCAGCCCGGGCTGTCATGTTGTGTTTCCCTTGAACTCAAAATAGGTTTAGTTGATGTAGAAGCTATCAAGGGTATTAGCGTTGTTCTATTGTCGACCAAGTGATTGTGCGTCCTTCGACACTGTATATACAATGTGTCTTGCTACTGACACCGAATAGGTCAACCACCAGCCTCGAGTCGTGTTTCATGTTGACTTCCTTAGATTGCACGAAGGAAGACGCAAGAGGTCTGCAAGACATGAGCTGAACCTCACTTGGCTTGAATATTCCAATCTCCCTGAAACACATACACATAATTTCAAGCCATAATGCCATGCAATTATCATTTATTTTACTCACCAAAATATCACTCAACTATAAGACGCTCCCATATACCTCTTCCTAAGATTGATGTCGAGAGGGAAGGATTTGAGGTGCGTGAATTCCCAGTTTCACAACTTTTAAGTGGGGGTGAGCGTCAACTACCAGCATCGCAGTTATTGAAGCGAGCGGGAGATTCCACCATCATTAGGGAGAACGGGAAACATGGAGAGCAAACATGAGGATCAAACATGGCTGGTTATGGCAAACGAGATATTTAGACTTGTAATGGCATTCATATCAACCCTGACAAGTCTTCTGCAGAATCAGCAAAGTAGCTCCACAGCTAGCTATCCTGGAAGAAGGAAATAAAGAGAATATGGAGTTACCCGTAATCGACAATATATCCTGCCCCCCTGCCAGTCAATATTTGTTAAAGTAATAAAGGATGTGTTGACAAACTCAAACACAGACTCATACACAGATGGTGGAGCATAGCAAGCATCCATGCAGGTGCTTATCTATTAGAACTCAGATATAGTACAGTAAATTACCCTAGTACCATTACTATTCCCAACAATATCTGCTCTCCCCATGGTCTCCATCAGCCTTGTGTTACCTTCAAGCATATGGAGTATTAGATAACCGCCGTCAGCACTAGTTGAAACGACTTCTATATTAAGGGCGCAATATTGCGCCAGTCATCGGTCGGACATATAAATAATAGCCCCATCTCCAGACCTCCAACGAGGAGCATCGTTGGAGACATGGGTGGGTACTGCTTGCAAGTAACGCTTGCATATCTCTGCCAGTATAGATAACAGACTGACAATCTCTCTAAGCTGCCTCCTCAAACAACGTTCCAACGTCCACTCCCCAACTGACCCTAGACAATGTCAGTTTTTTTTTTCAAATGGTCTTACTGAGAGCAAAAGGTTAACTCATTGCCCACCATAAGCATGTGATATCCAGGAGCAACTCTGCCTTAGATGACTCCGTATATGGGGAAATTCTTAAAGAATTTCAGACCGCTCCTGGTAGCAGAAAAATGTACAAATGCATGTTGTGCGATGAGCTATTCAAAAGATTGGATAAGGGAAAAGTCCATGTTCGTGCTAAACATTTGGAGCTCAAGGCATACACATGTTCTTGGTATGGAGTCTTGTTAAGCAAATATCTCTCTCCTCATAGATTATCAGCGGCCGTATGTTCATGAATAAGGGAGACGCAGACCGTCATGCAAAGCCTCCGATTCCATGTGGCATTTGGTGAGGGCCTTACGCTTGGTACACCAAGTGTACGCCTGATAAATGTTCTTTGTAGCGGCAAACTTATCAGTCGAAAGACTAATAGGGACAGGCACCAGGCCAGGTGCAGTGCCACACACACAGGGAACATTCAAGCATCATCTCAAGATTAAACGTCTTTGTTCGTGCTATTATGCTTTAGTTGACTTGTTTTAGGCATGAAAAAAGGACATGTAGTAGCAGCGTCAATAGAAGACCAGTTTGAAGCAAATTTGCAGTACCCTGAATTATATTGTTATAGCCTGTGAGAATCACCAGACTCATCACACCCTGAGCAAACTCATGAGGGACCACTCCACAATTCTATAAGTTTATGGGAAAGGCGAGTGAAGGAGTCCCAGGAAATTTTCTATCTGCACGAATCGAGGACACATCTATCTGCGATAAGTGGCTGTCTGCGTGAAAGAAGAGGATAGCGTTCTTACCTAAATTATAGATGGTATTATTACACTTGCTATGTTTTATCCACCGTGAAGTGTCGAGATCATAACAATCTCGTCACCATCTTTAAGAACATATTCCCCCTCGCCTTCAAGCTCCCAGTCGGTATCGTTTATGAGGACGAGAATTCCAGGCCGCCTAAAACAAGAGTTCCCATCATATTAGCATGGGCGGGTCTATGTAGTCTAGGGCACAGGCAAATATGATGAGTTCAGATGCTCACACAGTGCTCCCTTCCATAAAAAGTTCCTCTCGTTCCTTTAGTAGGTTATCCTTGAGCCAGTGCAAAAGGAAGGTCACATCGGCCGGACGTTGGTCCGCTGCTCCTGGTGCAGATTGAGGTGTTTTTGAAGCAGAGTCATTAAGAACATTAGAATTGTATACGATGGCAGGAATAGACACAGTGTGAGAGCGTCGATTGGAGAACAGCAACTCGAGTCCTCCCCCAAATTCGACTTGCAGATTTAGTGCCATCTGACATCTTACATAATTCGGCGCTAAAATAAATGTGACGTCAACATTGCGTCGCTTAACTCGTTCTTTAACCACCATGCCTCTACCCCAAGAATTACCATTGGATATAAACCATCCAGCAGTGCGCGAGTACTTGTTTCTTGTGAGGTAATTACTTTCCTTCCTGTATGCAGGGTATGGGTGTTTACAGGCTGGAACAGGCTTCAAGTGCTTACACCCCTTTCCCTCCTTATTAACATTGCGACTTTCATGGGGGCGACGTTTATTGTTTCTCCTGGAATAAGCACCATTTCTAAGCTACACCAAACCCCAATATCTCCTTCCCCTACTCTTGTAGGGGTTTATGTCTTAGCCATATTCGCTGGTCAAATCGGGTACTGCGTTCTCCTAGTCCTAGCCTCGAAAGAGGAGACAAAGGTATGCACTCTGTAGCAACTCTCATATTCTTCATGTTTACTATGTCATTTCCAGCAAGCTCTCATTAAGGGTGTTGGGTTCTCCCTGGTCATTGCGAACTGGATTATGGCATTTTGGGCGATGACATGGGTGAGTGTATTTTTCAGTTGATCACACAAAGTATGACTGACAGATCTTATAAGGCTCTCGAATTTTGGATCCCATCTACAATATTACTGGCTCTCCTCACGCTGGTTCTCCTGTACTCTAACATTGTACTCCTCATATATCATCCTCCTAAAAGGTCACGGCCAATCGACACGCTCCTCATCCATGCACCCATGCGACTCTTCTTATTATTGCCCGCCACCCTTCTGTTGCCACAATCCATCTTGTCCGTCCCATTTTATCAATGTACTTCAATTAATTCCTTATTGAAACCAATGCAGCATTATGCTCGGCAAGACATGGAATCTAACAGATGCAGCCAATCATTTCAAGGATTATGAATGGGAGGGATTTGCAGTCGTTATGGTCACAAACGTATGCTATCTTCCTCTCCTGCAAGATAGTCAATAATATCGACACCTTTTCCATTTTTTATCATAGGTTGTCGGTCTTCTAATCATTGCTATTCGCCGTGACATCATTTGGTGTATTGGTGCTGTCTGGATCAACATCTGCATGTGGACCCAGCGTCCTAAGAGTGCGGCCGTACAGGTACGTTTTATTTTATTTTTCTGGAAAAAAAAGATCGGAAATTTTTCTTCCGTCACATGTTCGCCCGTTTGGCGACTCGTCGTTCTGCCGCCGGAATAACTGCATTTCTCACCTTTTTTTCAAGGCTACTACCATCGTTTTCACAATTCTCCAACCCGTGACCCTCATTGCCGCAGCTGTATGGCAAACCTTCCGTACTGGCCAGGATCGTACAGGTCCCATAACACTCCCGTCCGATGATGAACATCGCGAACCGAATCCGCATCAAACTGATCATGGGCACCATATAGAAAGAGTGTGGGGCTAGTCGTGTCTTCACACGAGGACCGAAAGAAAGAAAAAATGTTCCCAGAATCACGCGCTAAGACATATACTATTTTATCCCTCTGGCTGTTCCCAACCGTTGTATACTTTCTAGAGAATGTCAGATGGTGTCAAGCGATATTATAAAATTACCTAATCCATCGGTAGTATCCGACGGCGCTCCGTGCCACAAGGTGCCACTGCCAACAGCAGTATTATTTTTCCAATCAAGGAACAGATTGTTCATGATGCAACGGTGTGAGCAAGTGATTTTCCGCGGGGTAGTGAAGCACATCAATCACCGAACCCCGCTTGGTCCAGGCCATTAGCCAAAGACTCGATCTGAGTCCGCCTAATCTTCACTGCCAATGTGAATTGGAAAGGTCTGTGATGATTTCTAAAACCATCAAAGGTTTGGCATGATCCCTTGAGTTCTCTTTTCTGGTGTCACTGACACCCTTCCCAAGTCACGCATCGTAAGTTTGTCGTTCTCATTGTGAACGTGTCTTCGAAACTTCTCTGAAAGATGGAAATTCGGTTGCCTTCGGGTTGAGCACACTGCTGACTGCAGCTACTGTGAAGCTCTATAAGAACTACAAGGAGTGTCAAGCGTCCCCATCGACCTAAACCCCACCTTCAAGTAAGTCATATGAAAAACTCACAATCAGTTCGACACCCTGCCTGAATGCCAATGCGCGAGTCGTGAGCGGGTTCATACATGAATTAGGTGTAGGGGGGGAAAGGGGGAAAAGGCGAGTGGGTAAATGCTACGATCGTCTTGGGATCGATATTTTGACCGCATATAATCAGTGACGAATGTTAGGCCATAAAGAGCCAATAACGTCTTGGTGTTTGGGTAGACAAGGTAAGTAGACAAGGTAACATCCATATATATGCGCTGAGGGGAAATATAATTATGCTTACCTTTCACATACGACATTGGAAATTCAACAAACGCCAGTAGGAAGAGTGAAAACTCGGGAATGCAGCTGAGTAGAGGGATAGTGGAAATAATGGGCCTTGTGGATATAGTAACAGCGAGTAGACCGATGAGGTGAGGGGAACATAGCGTCCTCTGGAACGTCAACCTCTAGGACCACACGGTCAACCAGAGCGACTTGTTCACTATAGAGGCGTGGAATCAGGCAGGCCACGCAGAAACCCGACTCAGCAGCCATGTGTCACTCCGCCGGGGGTCGGTCTTCCCGCCAGTGGAGTGTATATGCTGTTGTTCCAGGTGTCTCACGAGCCGCTGGTGAGGTGGCCCAAGTGGACACAAGGGAATTAAAGGGAGGGGGTGGGAGAGAGTGGAAGGAGGCAAGGGGGGGGAGTATTTAAGGAATTTGAAACCAAGGTGGTTCTGCGCAGCTACTGTGCCTGCTTCACCTAGATATCACCGGTGCTGGCGTCTGGATATCCATCTTGGTATCGGCGGAGATTAACTAAGTTAAAACTCAATTTACATGTCTTAGGTCGTGTTCAAATTTGGTCACGTTCACCACTGACCCCTCTCGTCTGCTTTTCTCCGCCGCAAACACCACCAGGTGTGCAAGCAACACATCCTCTACCGACGAGCCCTCACCCAGGGGCTTCATATTCCTATCCTTGATCGCTTGCACAAATGCTCGGATTAACCCTATATCTCCACCGCCGTGGGCGCCGCCTCCCTCATCAGGCGTTGGTGTCTGTGTCACCGACGTTTGCTTGCGAAAATCTGTCATTTTATAGCTGGTCATGTCACCTATGAGTTCGCCATCTGTGAAGTGGATCCTGGTCTGTCTCTGGCAGATAGCTGGGAGATGACACATTTACAGTAAGCCAAACACCAATTGCGGCCATCAGCGTCACAAGTCAGCTAATTGACACATCACATACCTTCCGTGAAAGCAACCATGGTAAAGGATGCTGTGGAACCATCTGAAAACTCGATATTCACCACCTATAATGTTTACCTTACATTAGTCACTGTACACCTGGATCGTCCGATAACCGACCTGATGGTCTACAACATCGTTCGGGCTTTCAAATACACATTTTCCATATTGTCCCTGCAATGCTTTCGTTATGTTTTCAATATCAGGGGGGCCATCTGTGATGGTGTCTGCAGGCCAACCCAGGTTTCCTTGCGATACTGGTTCCAGATAGACTGACCCCCGATCAATTAGGCACGGAGAGTGGACAATACATTTCGGGCTCGTCACATACTTTTTTTGGCGCTGTATGCACAGTCCCGCTCAATAGGACAATCGAGACAATGCTGTGCCGATCCGGCCCCCGGGGGCTTTGATGATTTGCGGAAGTGTGAAAGTGAGCCGAAAGAGGACACTCTCACGGGGGTGGCTGGATGAAAATAATGACACAGGAGATCGATATCACTGCAATCGGTATTTTTTGAATAATGCGGTAATTAACAATATTCCTATAACTTACTGGCAGCTCTTCGCCAGCAGAGCGAACGAACTAGTCGCTTCGTGAGACCAGTTGCCCCGTACAAACGAATGTGCAAAATGGTAATATCCTACAGGCTCAACGTGAACGATGTTGATGGGTCTGCCTAGTGTTTTGGAACGAATGACTTCCATGATTGATTTATTGTAAGGGGAGTATCTTAATACTGCATAGACACGATAGTCAACAGGATAACACTATGAATTGCTGTTCCATAGTACACACCATGCCCGATGGCGAAAATGATGTCGCCAGCATTCTTTACGGCATCTGCGATACTAATACATTCCTCAGCACTTGTAGCGAGTGGTTTCTCGCAAAGGATGTGATAACCGAGAGGTGCGCATGCTAGAACAACTTCTTTGTGCAAGCGGTCTTGGACAGCTACAACAACAGCATCTGCCAAGCGTCCCGCGGCAACAAGATCTTTCCAGTCAGTAAAGACGTTATCTTGGGGAATGGAATGCTGTTCAGCGAATAGCGTCCGCGTGCGAGAGCGTGGCTCAGCAACGGCCACGACTTTACACGTGTCGGGATTGTTCAGAGCATATGAAGCATAAGTCTGACATTGCGGTTCATTTGTTTCATTTACTAAGTAGCGGAATGTGGATCGTATATACCTTGCCACGGCTTCCCGCCCCAAGGATTGCGATGGTCACAGGTATATCGGACATTTTATAAACTGTAGGAGATGTCTTGTTGAGAGATGTTGGCAACGTGTTTCAGAGCACTTTCCGGCTCAATATGGGACACAAGTTTGATAGCGGCCCGTTATTATTTTTTTTGGTACTCGTCGGTCACAAGGCAGACACATGATTCTCTGTTTTTATCTGCGGGCGCCTCCAGTGTCGTGCGAAAACTAGTTTGTGCGTGCTAGAAGGTGTGAATGTATGGCAGTCCATTTGCACAAGTAATCTTAAATGGTGCATCATATACCGCGCGAAGTGAGTATGCATGTAGTATGGCGGTCACATCGGGACAAATATTAAATAGCCCGCACGCAATAACTGTATTTTTACCTTTGCGCACCGGCTATGTAGTATTTATGCAGAAGTGACCGCCATACTAGATACATACTCACTTCGCATGCGGTATACGATGTACCATTTAATTCGCGCGGTAAAGAATACTTGTGCAAACGGGACCGCCGAAGTAATTACTCCAAACATTAAAATACTATATCATTGCACTGTAGATGATGCCTCATGATATAGCTTGAAACGGGTCATAGGCAAATTAAAATGAATGTACTTATAGGGTTCAGGGTACACCTATTCATGGGAAGTCGCTGCTACTATATTGATTAACGCGCCTGGTTGCTCTCCCACCCCTGTCATCAATGATCTTGTGAAGGTAGTCTCCATGGGTCATTAAGATTATGGTTAGCTAAAATTATCAATTGATCTGTAGTGTATTCAAACTTTTTTTTCGTCCTCAGCGGTCCAGGTTGCTTAATCACCACCATGCCATCTGTCGATCATTGCTAGCCTCTCATCCGCCCCGAGTCCACTGTTATGCAATTAGAGTAGTAGGTTGCTACAAAGCCTACTAGAACGGGACACGTACTTTCACCCACTCACTTGCAACGGCACGCTCTTATGGTAAAGACGCGGAGCAGCGCAACGCATAACGTTAATTCATACTGGCATTATCATGACAAGAGCCTGAGGATGAGGGCGTCACGTTATATCCAACGTTATCGCAATCTTTGATAACTTGGTAAGTCACATGATGTCTGATTCTTGTTCCTCTTCATATTCTTCTATTCGCTGCTAATTTTGTTTATAGAATGGCGTCACATGGCCCTGGAGATTTCAACAATTATATTTTGCATGGGACTCGTGGAAATAACGCCCAAACAAACAATTATCACATATTCCTTGAACACGGCCATGAAGTTCAGCTGTGGGTGATTACCATGAGGCTAATTTGAAGCTTACATTGTCAAATAATTCTACTGAATTGAAAAGAAGGTGGATCACTTCCCATACTATATATTGTGTCCCATCCCCTACTCAGAATAATTATTGGTCTATTTTTTGGTCCAGGGATAATTCGTTTGATGTTGCGTCACTCATATTAATT
>QFEC01013218.1:0-13927 GCA_003316585.1 Gomphus bonarii | reverse complement strand
CTAGAGATAATGGACTGTATTTATTGGTCTTCTATTGGATTTATCTATGAATATTTTGAAAGTGACCAACACGTGAATCTGCACATGCATGTCAAAGTTTGAAATAATCCAAACCTTCAGGTAGGAGGTTACAAGTGGATTGGGAGTGATCTGGGAGCTAAAACTAAATGATAACTCATAGAAAATATACCTAAACTTTGATATATTGATAAGGGACTGTTCCAGGTGTGATATCTGTGACTGGGAGGTTAGCAGAATAAAGGAGAACAATATTTATATTTATAGATATTGTCTCAGTGAGGGGATAAACACTAGAATCCCTTGTTGAATATTGTAATGACAGAATTTTTATACAGGTAAACTAACAGAAATAATTGGAAATTATTTGGAATGATTGGAAATAGACATAGGGGGTCAGGGGAAGAAGATTGATCCCATGTCAGCTTTGTCATGAGAAAATATATTGAATGCCTTACTATAATCTTTGATAGTGTTGGGAATTTTTATTGTGACCAAATAACTCCTATAAATGTGGAGAATAAGTCATGGGTACTAGGTAATTGGAAATAAAAGAAATGGAAATTATTTCTCCTGTGAGTATTTGAACTTGAAATTCAATAGAAATTTATTTGTACATCCAAAAGATGGATATATACACCTTTATATGTTTGAAATATCTTGGAATACATGTCTAAATGTATGCTATGAGGTTTCAGGCTGAGGGGTGAAGAATTCCAGGTGCAGTGAATATTTTTGTAACATGGGTATGGGGAGGAGAAGAGGTTTGGGGGACTTATTGGACTTATTTTATAACAGACATCACCTGGGTTATTGTTGGTACAAAGGTACGATGTTTTCCATCTGGAGTACTGCTCAATCATGTTAAGAAGTAAATTACACCCCATGGTGCAGGTTATTGCATATTGCCATCTTGAAAATAAGTTTGTTATAAGAAATTTCACTTTAAAATTATAAATGACCTACACAAGGAAGAATTGGAAAGGCATGGGGGAGCATAGTGAAAATATTCAAAAGGAATATAGCAAAGACACTATGAAGGGAGATGTCACTGTCAGGGGACCACCTGTTTCACATCCCAAACCAATCCTGAGCTGATCTGCCCATACTAATGCATACTGAGCTGAGCTGCATATTTGAGCGAAGAGTGAAGGGAGGATCTCTCAATCCAGGTACAGTGTTATAAAGTATCCACATCTTCACAGTATATACAATAAATATAAGAAAAACACAAAAACAAGTAGTTAGAAAGAACACAGACTCTCTCACCTACTATATGCACCCAGAACCTGAGTAGATATAAATACTCACAATCCCCAAAAATAATCAAGTCAATAGCTTTATTTCCCATAGATACAGAATATTTTAGATACCACGCGGGCATGGCACTTTGATCCTGGGATAAAGAGGTGCCCAGGCAGCTAGGGGATGGAAGGAATGGAAGGAACGTACAGGGTCAACCCTGGAATATACAGACAGCGGTCATGGCAGAAATAAGAAAGAAGAAGGACAGAAACAACATAAAAAAGGACTGGAGGACTTAGGAGCTGAGACAGGAGAGAGAGGGGCACATATATGTAATCACGGGCACTGGCTGCTCAATTGGAACCAATGGACGCAACCCAGACTCAATGGAGCTGAAGGAATAATAAGAACACATAGCAAAGAGAAGCCTCAAACATTTTCAAGGGATACCGATCAGAAACAGGGCCAGGAATATGCAACACAGTGATACGTATAACATGGAACATCGACATGTCTATCCCAAAGCAGAGAATTTCTCTTTCTCACTCATAACATGTTGAAACAGTAACTCTGTATAAGTAGTACCTTAGGATATAGTAAGAGAATCAGTTCTTCTTGCTCATAAAGTAGAATTGCTCCTTGACTTCACTGGTGCTTTGCTTACATCAATATCACAATTCCCACCTCAGGCTTGTCGTTCGAGACCTGAATTAAATCAGAGAAATTCTTAGTTATCATCAGAAGTGTCTCACAATGTTTCAAGCACACAGATTCAATAATCAATTTGTTATTGATTTTACTTTCCCCATAGATCTCAGGGCCGACCTCTCGGTACAGGTGCTAAAGGGCCATATTCACTAACATGGGTTGTCAGACAGTTACATGGACATTCCATAGCATACATCCCCAGAGAGAAATTCCATTTGACTACCAGGTTATCATTCTTAGTTAGAAACCATCCACCACCCCCAGACAACTCTTAATTACATGAAGCACCCTGAACCAAACAGCTGAGGCATCAGCCTGAGTACCATAGTGCTGGATACCATAGTGCTGGATTCAGATCATGGGGTCAGCATACCTTTTGGCCCAATCAAGGGGTAAGGTATGCTGAGGAAGTAGGAAGCAGGCAATGGGTATATAGATTGCATAGCTCACTAGCAAGGATCCTAGGTTTCCTCTTAGGATTTCCCCCGTGCTAGCACTGCATGACTTTGGCAACTGAGTTTGGAAAGTGCCACAGGTTGCCCTTACATTAGGAAAACCTCACCCAATAAGGACTGGGAGTTGTGTTACAGGTGTTACAGTATGACCATAGGTGGCTTTGGTTTGAAAAAAAGCAACTTGGATAGCTTCATCTTGCTTGCTTACATAACACTGGACTCCCCCTCCTTTATAACTGCAATAGCCTCAGCAATGCATGTACTGCCAAGTTTTGACCCTGAGATGGATGCTGAAGAGTGCTTCTGGTGGCTAGAACAAGAGCTGGTGGTGAACCAAGCAGCTAATGCCAAAATCAGTAACACCTTAAGAGTGATAATGCAAAAACTAGATGATGAATCAGAACAAAGAGAGAGAGTTTTCCTCAATCCTGAAGATCACTGGATGCCAAGTGTGTGTGCCCTGAACATCCCAAACCCTATGCTCTTGGCAACCTCCCAAGTCAGACCAGCATCCCCCTCAGACTTCAATGGAGACTGAGACTGAGGCCAAGCATTCCTCAACTCCTGTAGCATCTACTTTGTGATCTCTGGTGACCACTTCCCAGATGACCAGGCTCACATCCACTGGGCCCTTTCCTTCTTCAAATCTGACCAAGCAGCTCAGTTTGCAAACAAGATCCTCCAAAACCAAAGGTCCAGGCAACCCCACTACCCTGACTGGAACACCTTTGGAACTGACTTCATGAATCACTTCTTCCCAAAGAATGAACAGCTCTCTGCCCTCACATGACTTGAAGGGATGGGTTGGTACCAGGGTAAAGACTCAATAGAAGAATGCATCAACTGATTCATGGAACTAATTGATCTAGCTGAGTATCATGATGACAAAATGACTGTGATCAAGTTCTGTAAGGGCCTCAAACCAAGCATGCAGACCAGGGTGGCCTTACTTGGAAGTGGAGCCCCAGACTTCAATGATCTGGAGGGATGGTATGAGGCAGAAAAGAGGGTTGTGAGGAACCAAGAGGCAAATGATATGTTCATGGAAGCCAACTGAGGCAGCTCATGCATAACATCTCCACAATCCCCCTAAAAATGGCATGGGAAAACCTCCAAACTTTTGGCTACCTTTCAGCAGGCTGCACCACCCATACTCACAACACTAATGGATGGCCTGGTCCCAATTGATGTCAACCAAGCCTGAGCACAAGTCACACCACTAGGGGTTTGCCTCTGATGGAAGAAGCCAGGTCATTATGCCCAAGAGTCCTTCCTGTGTTCAACATTCAGACCATGAGTGTGTGACTGAGTCTTTCTTAATGGATCAGATATTTGTACCACTCAGCCCTCCTGAAAGCTTAGTCATCACTACCTCAGGTCATACATCATCCAAAGCTGAGTGGGGAAGGATTCATACAAGCTCCTGTTGTAAATAAGAGAGTAATATTTCCCTAAGTACATAACAGATAAAATACATAGAAGAGTATATAGCTAGAGAACACCAACTCCCACACCCAGTATATGCATGTGAGACAAATCTAGATAGCAACCCAAAGAACCTACAAAAGAAAGCTAATGATTATATACATCCCCCATAGCTACAGAGTATTTTAGGTAGTATGCAGCCGTGGCATTTTGCCTCCAGGGCAGTGAAGCGCCTGGGTGGCTAGGAGATGGAAGGAATGGAAAGGACATACAGGACAAACCCCAAAACATAGAGACAGCAGTGACAATGGAACTGAGAAAGAAGGAGGATAGAAATGTCATACAGAAGGACCAGAGGACTTAGGAGCTGAGACAGGAGAGAGAGGGGTGCATATATGCAATAATGGGCATTGGCTGCCTCACTGAAACCGATGGATGGGACCCAGACTCAAGGAGGCCAAAAGAAAAACAAGTACATACAACGAAGAGAAGCATCAAGCATTTTCAAGGGATACCAATTGGAAATGGGATGAGAATACACGATGCAGTGATACATATAGCATGGAGCATCACTGTGTCTATCGTAAAGCAGTCAATTCTCTTTTCTCACTCATAACATGTCAAAACAGCAAAATTGTATAAGTAGTACTACAGGAGATCAGTAAAGAATCAGTTCTTTTTGCCTAAAAAACTAGAATCACTCCTTGTCTTCACCAGCGCTTCATTTACATCAAACTCATGATTCCCACCAAAGGCATGTCATTCAAGACCTGAATAAATTCAGAGAAGTTTTTAGCTACTACCAGAAGTGTCTCACAATGTTTTGAACACACAGGTCTTATAATCAATTTACTATCAATTTTACTTTTTCCACAGAACTCAGGGCTGACCTCTTGGGACAGGTGCTATAGGGCCGTATTCACCAGTTCAGGTCGTTGGATATACACAGACGAATAACATAGCATATATCTCTGGATGAACATCCCACTTGACTCTCCAGTTATCATTCTTAGTTAGAGAACCACCCACCACCCCTGAACCACTCTTAATTACAGCTCCAACTCCCCCCCTCCATGTCTCAACTTCATCCAGTCTTCAATGTGGTCAAACTCATCCCAGCTACTAAAGACCCAATACCAGGCCAAAGGGCTGAGCCACCCCCTCTGCCCAAGCTGGTGGATGGGGAGGAACATTATGTGATGGAAAAGGTGTTGGACAGTTGGTTGATAAGGGATTGACTCTACTTCCTGGTGAAGTGGGAGGGGTATGGATATGAGGAGAACACTTGGGTAGTGGAGGAGGACATGGCAGCACCAGCCAAGGTATGGTAGTTCACTGCAAAGGATTCAGTCAATAGCCCTTGAATCACTTATGTCCTGTGCTTTGAGGATGCAGCATGCTAGAAGGGGGGGTAATCTCAGGGGACCACACATTTCAAATCCCAAACTGATACCAAGCCGATCTGCCCATACCAATGTCTACCAAGTTGAGCCATGTACTTGAGTGAAGAGCGAAGGAATGATCCCTCAGTCTAGGTATGAGGCACCCTGAGCTGAACTATCAAAACATTGGCTTGAGTACTGTAGCACTGGGTATGGATCATAGGGTCTGCATACCTTCAGGCCCAATCGAGGGGTAAGGTATGCTGAGGAAGTAGGAAGCAGACAGTGGGTATATAGTAGGCATCAGTGTTGGAGTATTTCTGGAAATACAATGGGCTAAACATCTCTTCCATATGGATTACTCACTGAGATGACTTCTTTGCCATACTAAGAGACTTAACCCCAGATTAAAGCTCTCCAAACATGCTGAGGAACTCAAACCAGCACAACATGAGAATTGATGAATGTGACAAGTTTGCTGAGAATGGGTGTAATGTCTGCAGGTGGGAATACAACAGCCTCTACAAGATGAGAGGTCCAGTACAAGCAAGAGTTTGGAGAGTCTCTGAAATAATAATAAAATTCCTTGAAGATTTAGAGGCTTAATTGTATGTTGGCAATGTTTGGTTGGTTATTGTCATTTGCACATGATCTTGCCAATATTATGTTTCCATCTCATTTTGAGCTGATTTTCAAAGCATCATTTCTTAGTCAATTAATGACCTATTTGTCTGAAATTTATAATATTATCCTTCCTGTATATTACCTTGATGCTCCAAACAATTGAAGGTCCAATATATTTACTTAAGAATGGATTTTTTGACCAACCTAAAACTCCACCCTACCTGTATCACAGAACTGGGGAGCTCAAACCCATTAATAAAAATTATGAGGTTGATCACAGACCTTCCTTAGTATTCTCTCTTTGTGCTGGAATTTTTATGAGGGCTCTATTGTATCAGTAGCCCCCATGCAAGTGAACCACATTGGTAATTCATAATGTCAAATTATTTAATTAATCAGACTACACATATTTATGATTGAGTCTATCAAAATTCCATATCAAAGAAAAAATACTACAAAAAGTCTGCAATTATTCTCAGAACTTTTGAACAACTAGTTTGGGCTCCACAGCTCTTAATAATACAGGTAGGGTGAACTATTGCGTTAGGCAACAAATGGATTTTAAATAAAATTATTTGGGACTTCGGCTGTTGGTATGCAAGAATGATCATATTTTAAGTTTCAGACAAATCTGTCAATAATTGACCAAGAAATGAGGATTTGAAAATTAGCTCAAAACAACAAGGTCACGTAAAAACAACAATAAACAATGATGAGTACACCAGTCAATCAACTCCTGTTGATGGTGATATAGTTGTTGACCATCATGAAACAAATGCCATGCAATGCGCTCGGTTCTTATTGTTTCGTTGACAAACCACAAAAAGCGCGGACCCTGAAAGTAAAGCTTTACAGCATAATAAACGTAATAGTAAAAGTCTTGCTAACAGAAAAAGTGTGGTCACTAACTTGTAGGTCTCATTGGATTCATGCGGCACTACTGTGCGTCAGAGATAACCAACTAAGTGAGAAGCCAGCTGATGTCCAGAAATCTGTACTACCTGTCTCACTTCATCATGGGAAGATGATGGAAAAACATGAGAGAGGATGTTTGCAGAAGGACCTTGTGTGGGGGTGTTTATAATGATCCATAAACGAAATAGACCAGTTGATATTCTCAAAATGCCCTGAAAGTAAAATTGGATCCAGCGATTCAATTTTGTGCTAACTTACATAAGCTCACTGTAGAACTTTTTACCACTTGTTAAGAGATGCTAAGGGAAGTCGTAGAGCCGAAGGTGTTGAGGCAGTGTCGATGATGAACGAAGTCTTGTGACGTATTAGGCATTAAGAGATGTTGAGGTGGTTTTTAGAGAAATGTAAGTCCAGCCTAAGACTTGAAGCCAAGTTGTGAATAAGCTGATGTGTATGGCTTGTGATTCCAGGTTTCGGGGATATCGGCGAGCTAGCTAATGCGCGCGACGCGTGAATCTACGCGCGCCTAACGGAGTTTGAAATAATCCAAACCATCGGGTAGGGGGTTATAATTGGATTGGGAGTGTTCTAGCAACTAAAACACAATGCTAATAGGTAGGAGATATACCTATTGTTGAATATATCTATAAGGAGCTGGTGTTATATCTGTGACTGGGAGGCTAGCAGGATAAAGGAGAGCAATATTTCTAGATATTGTCTCAGTGAAGGGATAAAACTAGAATTCCTTATGTATAGTGAAATGAGAGCATGAATTTGTACAAGTAAACTAATAGAAAATATTTGAAATGATTTGAAAATTTTGTAAAAAGACATAGGGGCCAGGGGAAGAAGTTTGATCCCATGTCAGCTTGGTCATGATATGAATGGAATGCCTTCTTATGATCTTGGATAGTGTTGGGAATTTTTCTCATGAATAACTAGCTAATAGAAATGTGGGGGATGTGTCATGGGCACTAGGGAATTGGAAATAAAAGATGGGGAAAATATTTCTCCTATGAGTATTGTAAATTCAACATATAATCAATTGCATATCCAAAAGACATTATTTATTTGGAATATCTTTATATACATCCTTAAATATACGCTGTGATGTTTCAGGCTGAGGGGTCAAGTATTCCAGGTGTAGTTAATATTTTAGTAACATGGGTAGGGGGAGAGAGGGTGAACATTGGGGACTTATTGGTGTAAGTAAGTAAACTACATCATACTTTCCGCCACCGAAGTTAACACCTAATATCTCTCTCACCAACTCTAAACGCTCTCAGTTGCGTTACATACTCGATTAAGGTGAGACTGATATCTACGTATCTAAGTTCAGTCGCGTGGAATACTCGACTCACATTGTTTCTATTCAACACAGGGTGCCTTGTGTTTCCTCATAAATGTCGTTACAAAATTCCCAAGACGACCTGTCAGTCTTCCCAGAAACCAGAATGTCTCTGAATCCTCAACAGGCTCAGCTTACGGCTCAATCTTTAGTTGTGTCACTGAATGCATGCAAGTCAAGTCCTATGGGTGGTCCTCCACAGATCTCTGACGCTTGATCCCCATCGTTATGCAGTGACTATCACAAAGTACTCATGGGTTGAAGCGTTGACCTTCCTGGTATATGACAACAGTGAGAGTGTCATTCGGAGTCCACACCATCCACTGACGTTCAGATAGTCCTCACATTTCCTACCGAGGTTAGTTCCGTGTGCCGATGTTGCCATATTCATCACTATGTATCTCAGATCATCTTTATTTGGAATCGCCCACGTTCGTTCGGAAAAATGTTTTTTATATTCGTCCGTCTTGTCTTCCACGATTGAAGAGTCTTTTTACTCATATTAACTACCCAGTCACGTTACTTCGGACTTTTCTCACTTATTTTTGATCTCACAGGTGCGTATGTTTTTCAGTATCCACTGAATTGATGGTAATCAGGATAACGCAACCAAAGTACTATTCCAAGGATCTCTTTCGGATAACGTGAACCCCTCCCCAATCTCTTAATATTACTCAAGTTCTGAGTTGCCTTGTTTTCTCAGTTGTAAGAGCAATATCTGGTCCTCGACAGATCATTGGGTTACATCTTTATGGTTGTTTTAGTTGTAATTTTTTCATAAAATGGGCCGCTGCATCGTACGTTCATCTTTCAACAGTGTATTCGCTCTGATTGACGAATGCTAGTGCCATCATATTGATCACAAGTGTACAAGGTGGACACATGCTGTGTGAATAAGTAATGAACAAACTGACAGACCAGGTGTTAGTTATACTTCTGGCCCGCGTATGTTATTTAATTTTAATCAGGTCTGCTGATATATCGTCTAATTCGCAGATCTACGCTGTTTATGATCGTAAAAAAACTATGGTCCCTGGGATCGCTGCATTTTTTTCTATATCACTTATTGCTTGGATAGTCCTATCTTATATATACCTCCCTGGTGGTGAGACTATCTAAAACTTTATCCTACTAAATGTAATTTTGACACCTGAGCAGGAAAGGGGACCCCTCCCATATACAACCTCACTGGGTGTTATATTCCTACCTTACCAAAACTTTTCTTCCTTGTTCAGATTCCTCCAATTCTAACCGAGGCCTGCCTATGCGCCTGCATACTTTACAAAGCGTGGTCGATATACAAATACGACTATAGTGCTCCGATTCTCAGGCTCCTCATTCGTGATAGGTTAGTTAAATAGTTTGGACGAAGCGTCGCACTATGTGGCAGTTCTAATACTTGCCAGTTTACTCTACTTCTTCAGGTTAACGACTTAGTTGCTATGCTCTGTGCCATACTAACTTCTTCCATATAGTGTCTTTACTGTTTTGTTTGTGAATGGATTCATTTATAGGTATTCTCCACAACCCTTTGTATTTGTTGCAGCTGGGTAGGTCATTTCTGTCTTTGGTTTGTGAATTGCTGTCAGAAACGTTGTTTCTAGTTGGGAATACGCCATTACAAGCGCCATGGGCAGTCGATTGCTTCTCAACATGGTTAAGCTCTATCTCAGACAGCAAACAACAATTGCTGAAGTCACTCACATCGCTTTCCACCGGGTGTCAGACATTCCAATGGAAATTGTTTCTGCGGTTGAATTGCATCCTTCAGACACCAGACACATGAATTTCCCTTGAGTGGTCACATTTGAATACAGACATTAACCTAAGATGAGTTTGGGAGAATTGAAGGAGAGGGAACAGGCTGTATGTAATTATATATTATGCTAGAAGATTATAAAAGCTGGTAGAAACTGATAGAAACTGATAGCAAGTAATAGAAAGCAGTAGAGGGTAGTAGAAACCTTAAGAAGATCCCAGAGAGTTCTAGTAAGTTCTGATATATGCACATATTCAACTATTTTTGACCAATCTTGACAACAACCAGCCTATATGGCCAGCTCTTTCTATACAATGTTCAAGCCTGATCAGTGCTATTTTTCAAGATTTATTTCACAATTTCATCTTCATTCTATTACCTTTCTGACCAGTTTCCCCTGAAACAAAGCACCCATATGGAAGTATTTCATCGCCAAACACCCAGTGTTAAGGTGTAAATGGGTGCAGGAATGGATGACTCAGGGTGATCCTTCACTACTGTAACTGTTTTGAATAATTCTTTTATATTGAGAGCTCTTTGTTGTTTCAGTAACAAAGATCTGGAGGCCTTCTGGTCAATCCAGCACTTTAGCACCGGTACCGAGAACTTGGTATGGATTTCTGATAACACTGTAAATTCAATAGAAATTGAAAGAACAGTTTCTGGTGCTCCAAATGTTGTGAGCAAATACTACTAGATGTATAGGACCTATCTGGATAATACCCAGAACTTGAATGACAAGCCTGAGCAATGATTCCCAATTGGGATTATGAGCAAAGTGCCAAACAAAGCAAGGAGAAAACAATTGATAGACAATTATTCACTACTGTACTACATCTGAGACTTATAGTACTTATACAGTAGATAAATCCCTAGCTAGTAAAGAAGAGAAAAGGAAATATGACCATATCTCATTGGAAGTGGTGGATTTCTGCTCTGTACAAAGTTAGAGACTTGCATATGCTATACCTGGGCTATTGGAAATAAGGAAAAGTATTGGAATTTGTTCTTAGACCTTCCATCTTTGATTCTCCTTTGTCCCTTATGCTACACTATATGAGTAGCACACTGTGAGAAGCCTAAAAAGATCAATGACTTCTGGTGGTGGCATATATGCAGTCGTTTAGGCTCTCCCTGGGCTCCTGTCTGTCCCAGACCTTTTCCATTCCATTCTTACAGTCCTTCCAATGAATTCTCACTCTGTCCAGTATCCCCTATGTCCCTGTATCGTTCCCTATCTCCATTCCATATCTTTTGATCACTTAGCTGCCAGGGTGCTAAAGTGCTGGGAACCGAGTCACATGTCCAAAATACAAGTAAAATATTCATGGAAGGATGGGGAATATAGCTAATGATGTGATTCTTTTGGGGGTTTCTTTGTATAGTTAATATCTTTGCTGTCCTGTGCATATACCTACTGTTTTTGTGCTATTTACTGTGTTATATCTATTTTTTGTGTCTTTAACTGTATACCCATATCTCAGAGGTATTCTTTTCCCTTTATTTATAACACCCAGGACCCTCTATAACAAAAATACCAATAACAGCAAAAAATTATTGTATCTGGTACTGGCTATTGGATAGAATAATACTTCACTTTATTTGTATTATCAAAAATTAGCTTCTACTTACTCTTAATAGTTTATTATAGGTATCCAAACCTTAAGTGCCCTGAGCACTTACAAGTGCTAAAGTCAAATTTCATTCAAATCTTTTAAACCATTTTCCTTCCCCCACACCAAATTCTATTATACAAAAACTTTTATACAGAAAGGAGTTTTTTCATTCACTATATTTAGTTAAAAGATTAAAATCCAAAGAAAAGGCAGAATAAAAACAAATAGGTAGAAAACACTTAGTATATGCATGAGACATGAAAGATATAAAATATATAAAGAGGCTACAAAAAGAATCAAAGAGTTATGTCCACTTCTCTGTTATCTACAATTATTTTACATGTATGGTATATGCATGACTTGTGGTTCAGGTTTGGTTAGCACCCAAGTGGCTATGGGGTCAGAAGGGTGGATTGGAGATAGGGAGGATTGTTGGGACTATGGGAACAAAGGGAAAGATATGAAAAACATTGGACATGGAAATATACAAGGGGGATAGGTCTGGAGTCAAGTGACACAAGGAAAAATGGAAAATGAGCACATATATGCACTCACCAGGGCCATCTACCACACTCAGGAACATACCATGCACTGTGGACATAGGGAACTCAGGGAATTGAACTGAAAGAAGGAAAGAAGAAAAAGCACAATTGGAAAAAGACATTTGATATGTTCTGGATAGCATATATGTGACTGCCAAACTACATGCAGCACAGAACTTTGCTGCTTTGATCCCAGAGTATTTCTGTTGTTGAGCTACTGAATATTTGAAATTGTAACAATGTATAACTACCATAGTTCTAGTTAACAAAAAACCAGTGATACATGCTAAACTGCCTGTCCACTCCTTGCTCTGTTTGGTGTTGTAAATAAGGATTCATCACACATAGAAATACCAGAAAATAGATAGAACACACAAAAAGTAAAATAACTAGAGAACACAGGCTCACAGACTAGATATATGCATCTCAGAACAAACTAGAATAGGACTCCAGAGATACATACAAAAAAGTGAACATTTTAGATCACTTTCCATAGCTACAGACAATTTTAGATAGTATGTGGCTATGGGATTTTGCCCCTGGGGTAAGAGGTGCCCGGGTGGCTAGGGAGCAGAAAACATGGGGAGAAAATATCAGGCCGACCCTGAAACATGGAGAGAGCGGATCAAAGAAAATGGCCAGAAAGAAGATTGGAAATAGAATGGACGGAGTCCGGACAGCTCAGGAGTAAGAGGAGAAAAGAAATCATGCATATATGTACCTACCGGTGCTGTATTCACCGTTAAGGAGCTCACACAAGATCGGGACTCAAGACAAAGAAGGAGAAGGTCAAATCATAAATAGAAAGGAGGGATATATCATTTTCAAAGGTTAAAAAACAGAAATAGCACACATAGATGCAACACAGCGATACGTACAACATGGAGGATCACCGCATCTATCCCAAAGAGGTCATTCATTTTCTTCACTCACACACATGTCGAAAATGTAACAATGTATAAAGTAGCATTAGTTATCTGACACAAAGACAATAGCATCACCCTCACAGGTGTGTAACATTGAAAATCAGAGAAAATAATGAGGGTAAAAAAACTACCCCAATGAGTGATTATTTTGTTTAATTTATTGAGCAATGAGTTTTGATTGGACTCATATGATTTCTTAAGTTGGTAGATAGAAAACATGTTCTAGTATATCATGTGAAACTTCCAGAACTTTTGCTGATATCATTCCTTCACAAAATACTAATCTTTCTAAAATGCACAAACATTGGGGCAGTTTTTTGACCCACTGTAAGCACCCAACTATATAGTTAGTGACTGTGACATGAGTAAGTCATGTCACAGTCAGTAAAACAAGGATGGGCAAGGACTAACTAAAGAATCAATGGGAAGAGGATGGTATAAATTAGAAGATATATAGGAAAAAGAATAGACTTCAGTAGGCAGGAGGCTGTCTCCTGACATCACCCCCTCTCTATAATGTGGCAACCCGACACTGTTAGGGGACAGCCTCCTGATCCCTTAGGGGCCATTCTTTTCCCAGTATATCTTCTATTCTTTATCTTCCTCCCCTTATTAATTCCTTAGTTTAATCCTCACTTGCCCCTTGTTTCACTGACAGTGACATAACTTACTCATGTCATGGTCACTAACTATATAGTTGGCTACTTAGGTAAGGGGTCCTCACCTTATTCTCTTTTTGACCCCCTTACTAGGTATGCCATCCACAGTACTTAGTTTTCATTTTCTATTATACACTTACTTTTGGACCCCCTTACCAGTGGCTGATAGTATGTAACTGTGGGTAGGCCTGGGGTTAGAGTCCCTAGGTCAGGCCTAGGGAGAAGGGCAGGGCTGTGGTAGTGTTCCGCTGTCTTAGCTCCCAGCAGTTGCCTGAGTCGGTACCCAAGTAAGTTGCCCTTACAGA
>QFEC01013210.1:0-24603 GCA_003316585.1 Gomphus bonarii | reverse complement strand
CAGATGTATGTATTGTTCATTTAGGGGGCAGTATGTCCTCCTTTTATACCTTATTTATACTAGGGTGAGAACTTCTATCTCTTAATGGTCATGGAAGATGGTAGAATATTATAGAAGGTTCCTAGCCAATCAACTTTCAGTTCCTAACTATGAGTCATTACCCAGCACAGCCTTGATCATGCACAGACCATGTACACTGCTTTTATGCCTTATATGTACATTATTTTGGTCTATTTACTCAGGCCATGTCAGGCCTTGCATAGCCCCATACCTGTGCTGTAGTAGCTAGCATAGCTCTGAGGCTGTGCCATTGTAATTGGCACAGCATTGAGGCTATGCACCTGGACACCGCTCGCTGAGATTGAACTTAAGCGCCCATGTTCCCCGGTTTGGGAATATTAGCAAACTCAGCTGAGTTTGTGGGCCTTTGTGGACACTTCAGTTGGGCTTCAACAAAATAAAGTGGTTTTACCCTCGAAAAAATCATAAAAAAATAAGAGAAAAATCTCATAAATTCGAGGCTATTGGATACTACATTTACGTACCAACAGAATAATATTTATGTCACAATTTTAGTGACAAAAGTCGAAAATAAGCGAATATTGCAAAGAAATTCATAGAAAAAGAACTAGCACCATTGGGTGCTATGTACAGATAAGCCTAGATCTCCAGGATCCCCTACAGTCTCTCTAGTGACACCAACTGACTGGATGGTGTCTGTCCTGCCTGACCATGCAACCATCCATCACTCCCACACTGAAGTGATGTGAGTCCACATTCGATGTCTGCTGTTGGAGTGATGGATGTTGAGGGAAATTATGCATTCTTTCTTTTTTATTTCTCACATCTTGTAACAGCATTATGTGGTCTGATCTTCATGTCCTCTCCTATCATTTTCTATTTTTCTCTTTCTTTTCTTGGTTACATACAATGTAGAAAGAGAGTTGCACGAGGGAGTCAGAGACATGGCTGAAAGAGGAAACGAGAGAGCCGGTTGACGAAGAAGAAAAAGAACATGAAATCATGCAGAAAAAAGATCGGTAACCCTCCTCATAGGGGGTTAATATTATGCAGGGGGACTACATTACAGTGAATATACTAAAGCTAGGGCTGCAGGATATCCAACAACTGGCCATACGAAGATCAAGGACCGGGACTTTACCTGGACGACTGGAGAGCTCCAGAAAAGGAAATGGCGGGTCTAAAAGATTAGAAATGGAACAAAGACAAGGGGAGAACAGTGGTTAAAAGAAAAAGATCTATTCAGCATCATATCTAGTATCACTAGAACATACAAGAAGAGAATCCCCCCGTCTGAGATATGGGAACTTAATAGTTTAGTACGGTGTCAGGGTTCAGTTGGAGATCGCTGTCTATTGTTGTTTCCTGTTTATGTTCTTCTATAACTTTCCACCACCTTCCGGAACTTTCCATACTTTTCCATCATCTTCTACAACTTTCCGGGACCTTCTACCACTTTCTATCACCTTCTAGAATCTTCCAGAACCTTCCGTCACCTTCCATGACCTTCCGTGACTTTCCACTAGGGTATATAAGTGTGACTGGTGTAACGGTTACCCCTCAGCTTGATCTCTGAGGATTACCGCTACACCAGGTGGGCTCTCTATGTATTTATTACTAGTAACCTTGTATAAACTGAGGATTACCGCTACACCAGGTGGAAATTACCCTTATCAGCTCACTAAACGTTGGAGTATCTTGTTGTTGTGACCTTGTCAATAGCGTCGCCCTCACATACAGCGGTCACATTGTATACAAATAGCTGCAGTACTGCAGTGTAGTTAGTTAGTGAAAAAATTCATATCCTCTGAAGAACTCTGTTAGAACTAGGAATCTACCTAAACTTTACAGCCCCAACTGAAACCACTAGGGCCGACCTCGTTGAAAAGTCGTGCCTACTTGTCGTTTGCCACCAGGGAACATCGTTGATAATAGACCAACATCTAACTAAAATCCTGGGGAATATTACTGGAATATTCTATAGATATTCACATCACTCAAACACTCCTGAGTTAACCAAATTTTCTTAATAATGGATGCAGAAGTTGGCAAGACACCACAACCCACTAA
Source organism: Gomphus bonarii (assembly GCA_003316585.1). Taxonomy (NCBI): domain Eukaryota; kingdom Fungi; phylum Basidiomycota; class Agaricomycetes; order Gomphales; family Gomphaceae; genus Gomphus; species Gomphus bonarii. The sequence goes on along the minus strand of QFEC01013210.1, from coordinate 22,512 downwards.
TCACCAATAACATCTGCATCAATCAATGCCCCCGTGAAACTGCCCACAATACCCCTGTGATGCCTCATATCTTATGGCATCTCATTTTCTATATAAGTAATTAGTCTCATGTATGTATTCTCCATTCAGATTATCAGCTAAGTTAGACATACACTATCAGTCCTTAAGTCAGTAGTCCAATCATTCAGTACTGAGCATCTCAGAACCCTACCAAGCATCAGTCTAAAATCCAGTGGCATGGGCAGGTAGATAGGCACAATGCAAGTACATTGAAGCTGATGCCATGTCTGCCTCAGCTCATTGGACTGAGCTGAACCACCTGAACCAAGGGCATGTGTGCACTCACTTAACACAACCCTGTAATCACTCACTGCCATCAATGCTGGCCCATCACCTCATTTTCATCCAGCTACCTTGAGGTGGGGCCCCAAGCTTATTCCCATCTCCCTGCCATGATTATTGGTCATGGATGGGCTTGAATGAACCATGATGGCTATGTGCATGCTACCAAATGTGAATCAACATGTGTTGGTAATGCCACCTGTCTGAGCAATCCACACAATACCTCTGATGTGCTACAGCCCAGGGCTCACACACCCTTTGGAAGTGGGTCCTGCAGATATGTGTGACCACTTCCCTGCCTGGCTCATATGTAAGGCCCATGTGCATTTGCTGCATATAGGCTAGGGCTGAGTGTAGTGACAAGAGATGGGCTGACCACCTCATACACACCAAGATTCACACCTCCCCCCTCTCTCATGTGGCTTGCCCCCTCTCCTGGTGGAACCTGGCTCCCCTGACTGACAACCAGATGGCCTATGATTCCACTAGCCAGGCAGGCTGTGAAGACCTATCTCACACTGCGCTAATGCTAGTACTCTCCTGACAATTGCTTGTGACACCCACACCCTGCACCAAGCATCATACAGGCTATGGTATAACCTCCCTCATGTAGCTACACAAGCTGCACCTGATGCACATCTGGAGACAGTTGTCAGAATCCCTAGTAACTGCCTCACCTACAACCCCCCTTGGTATCAGGGCCTGCCAAGGCACTCCAGTTACTGCAACCCCCCTACACACATTCTCAACTCACACCCAACGTTTGGCCACTCCTTGGCTGGTCTGTGTCAGAGCAAAGTGAAATTTTGGTGTGATACTGGTCTGCCACCTTTAGACTGAACTAGCACATGTTTGTGCCACTGCCTCTTGTTTGTGCAGCCCCACAGTCCTGAAGTGGGCATTTGCAGTTGTTCCATGCTACCATGCATTGCTGCATGAGAACATGTTCCAGTAGCAGCAAGATGCCATGGGGCCCTGGCCATCACTGACCAAGGCAAGATCCATCTACATGGCCCTGTCAGGGGATGATCCTTTTCAATCTCCGGTTCAACTCTGAGACCTCCTATCCAAACTCCAATTGATCCGTAATATCCATTACCTCTGAGACATCCGTCACTCCATAAGAGGTAGACTTGGGTAACTCTGTATGGGCGCTCACAAAGGAATGCATGGACCACTTACATAAAGAGTATATATAGAGAGAGACTCCCTAGTGGCAGAAATCCTTAGACTTTCCTCTTAGGATTTCCTCTGCTTAGCTCTGTGAGATACAGTGACTCACAAAACCAGTCCAATGTTTGGCACTTTTCACTTGCTCCAAATTTTATGAACCAAATCAAAATCTATAAAATGTGAGAATATTCTCACAGATACCCCTGCATCTCAGCTTTCGATTGCTCTCCTCATGTTTATGTAATAATTTTTATTGGTTGAGATATTGCAATTATTTGACAGTGACTCATTGGACCAGTTTTGTTGCTCTTGTCTAGATGATCAAAAACTCATTATAATTAATATTTGGTATATCCCCTTTTTGGCTTCAGCACAGCTAAAACCCTCCTAGGCATACTCTCAATCAATCCCTGACACACTGAAGGCTCTATCTTGTCCCAAACTTCCTGTATCCTCTCCCAAAGCTCTATCATCCCTCCTGGTGGCTGATTGTACTCTCCAAGCTTCCTCTTGAGATGACTCCACAGATGCTCAATTGGATTAAGATCTGGAGACTGTGCTGGCCATGAAAGCACCTCAAAATGGTTGTTTGCAAACCATTTCTTGGCCTTTTTGCATGTATGCTTTGAATCATTATCCTGTTGAAAAATAATCTCAGCAGAAGTTTTACCAGTGCTTCAGACTGGACTGAAGATCCTCCTCCAAAATCTAGACATAGAGATCCCCATCCATCCTTCCAGAAATCTTGACAGCATATCCTGGCCCATCCCATGTCATAGAGCCCCAAACCATCACAGAACCTCCACCAAATTTTAACATTCCCTCAACCAGCCTATTACTCAGCCCCTCTCCTGCATTCTTCCAAGCCCATTTCTTGCCATCTGACCCTAGCCTATTGACCTTTGTCTCATCTGACCACACAACCCTCTTCCAGTCCTCTATAGTCCAATGCTAGTGAGCAACAGCAAAATCTAACCTCTCCTTCCTGTGTCTCTGGGAGAGTATAGGCTGTTTCTTCTTCACCACAGCCTTTAATCCAGCTTCTTTCAGCTTCCTGCACACAGTTTGAGTGGAGAGAGGTGCATTGATGATATCCTGAAGGGTCCTCCTGAAGGGTCCTAGTAACTTGTACTGCTTTTTGAGCTTTTTGAGAGCTGATAAGGTGGACAGCATGTTGAATATTAGCAGGAGAAAGCTTGGATGGGTGTCCTCCAACAGGTTTTGGGAGATCAGGGTGGTGCTTAGAGTGAAGTCTGCAGATGGTGGCATGGCCTACACCAGTAGAGAGTTGAATATGGGAGGTGGAATGGCCAGCATCAAGCTGAGAAAGGATATAGTCAACTTGAACAGGAGAGAGGGATTTCATGGTTTGTTGAAGAAGGTTGTTATGGTCTATTTGTTCAATGTTGAACTATTTGTGATCACATGAACCAATTATAACTCTGACACAAGTCATGTGACCATACAAACCTAACTATACCTCTGATTGTAATCACACATTTGAAGGCAACAAAACTGGTCCAATGAGTCAATGTCAAAAAATTGCAATATCTCAACCAATAAAAATTATTACATAAACATGAGGAGACCAATCAAAAGCTGAGATGCAGGGGTATCTGTGAGAATATTCTCACATTTTATAGATTTTGATTTGGTTCATAAAATTTGGAGCAAGTGAAAGGTGCCAAACATTGGACCGGTTTTGTGAGTCACTGTACCTCCAGAATAACTAAGGGAGTTGCCCTTACAGGCCCTGCTTCCCACAAGTAGGTATCCTGATATGCCCACCTGATGATTCTAAGAAATTAATAAGGGGAGGAGGATAGAAAACAAAGGATATACAGGGAAAAGAATGACCCTAAGGGATCAGGAGGCTGTCCCCTAACAGCAGGAGAAAATTAGCCAGGATATAGAAAAGTGTCATAAGATGCAGCAGGTGTTGACTGTGCATAGCACACAGAATGCTTGGTTAAACAATCAGGTGTGGAATATGCAGGACATGGGAAGGCAGGTGGGTCTCAGATCTTTCAAGGCCACATGTCTATCATATATCCTAAACAATATTGACACCTACCAGGTGGTGGAACCCAGGCTCTGGGGGGCCTGTAGAAGTTGCTGGAGACATGGAGATGAGTGTGAGTGGCCCTCAGTGGGAAAAGGCACCTCATGCTACTGCTGTGTGGAGTGCAATAAAATGCATTCCATGGCCAGAGGTGGTTGCAGATCCAGAGGGCTTGCAAGTGGTGGGGGATGTGGATGAGACACCAAGAGCAGGAGGTTCAGGGACTTCAAAGGGCAAGTGGAGGATGTGGGTGGAGTCAGAAGAGCTGGAGAGCATCTGACCCAAGAGACAGAAGGTGGAGGTATCATTGTGGCCTGGGCTTGACACCTGGATGATGGAGATAGGTCCATTGATGAGGACATTGGCTGTGGGTGTGACCCAGATGGCCACAGAGCTAGCATGGATGAATGACCATGAGGAAGAGAGGTTGCAGAGGGAGTCTGGGAGGGAGGTGGAGAAAGATCCAGAGCCAGAGCCAGAGAAGGTGGACAAGGGGAGGAGAGTGGACATGGATAAGTTGTTTAGAGAGCCAGAGGGCTCAGAGAGGGACACAGGGATGGATTTCTTTGATCCTGATGTGTGATGTAAAGTGAAATGTATTATTATTTTTTGAACATAAAATTGTTAAGTTTTTTGCTGAGTGAGTGGCCAAGATCCTGGTTTGTTAGGGTAGGACTTGTGAAAGTCTGAGATGACTTCAGATGTGTTGCTAAGTTTGGATGCAGGAGGTTTGTCTTCAGTGCCCTCATATCTGGACCACTTGACCAAATATAGTAGTGGACAGGCATGGTGTCTGTTGACCTTGGAGTTGAGAACTTCAGAGATTTTGTATTTAGGTTCACCATCAATAATGATGGGGGGATGGGGTGGTGTGACTTGATTGGGAAAGTCATTTGGAGTGGATGGTTCCAGCATAGAGACATGGAAGATGGGGTGTATCACACACATGTTGTCTAGAAGGCAGAGGGTGAAGGAGATGGAGCCAACTTGAGCAATGATCTTGAAGGGACCTAGATACTTTTCAGCTAATTTCTTAAAAGGTCTCAGAGTTCAGATGTTATCTGATTTAACAAAGACTTTGTTACCAATTTTGAATTCTGGGGGGGGGGGCGGAGTCCAGTGATGGTCTGCAGATGCTGAGTAATGTTGTTGAGCTTCAGAGATGGTTTTGCAGAGTTCCTGATGGAGTTCATCCAAGTCCACTGTAAAGTCTCATGCTCTTAAGGAGGCAAGGTCTCGTTTGGGGTGTACAGTGATGTTGGGGTGATAACCCTTGTGGGCAAAGAAGGGTGAAATGCTGGTGGTGGCATTTGGAGCATTGTTATATGTGAATTCTGCAATTGAGAGGAGGTCTGACCAGTTGTCTTGTTGATAGTTGCAATCGACTCAAAGGTATTGTTCCAGTGTTTGGTTCTTTCAATCAGTTTGTCTGTTGCCCTTGGGGTGGTATCTGGAGGTGAAGTGGAGCTTCATGTTGAGAGCTTTTCCAAGGGATCAAAAGAAGGATGATACAAACTCTGTTCCATGGTCCAAGGTGACATGGGATGGAACTCCATGCTTGGAGAACACATGGAGTATGAAGAGCTTTGCAAGTACCATAGCATTGATTGTGTTGATGGTGGGGATGAAGATGGTTTGCTTGGTGAGTCTGTTGATGATGATGAGGATGGTGTTGTATCCAGAGGATGGGGGAAGTTTTTTGATAAAATCCATGGAGATGGAGTTCCAGGGACATTCAGGAATGGGAAGTTGTTTGAGTAGTCTGTAGGGGCAATGTCTCTGCAATTTAGAGCACATGCAAGTAGTACAAGACTTAATATAAGACTTAATGGAGGTGTGGAGCTCAGGTAAAATATAATCTCTATGGATGAGTTCAAGCATGTGGTTCTGTCCAAAAGGTCCTGATATAGGGTGATTATGCTTGTCTTGCAGTACCCAGAGTCAAAGGTCATCAACATCAAGGATGTAAATGTGTTTGTCCAAGAGGAGGAATCCTTCAGGGTCTATGGACCAATGTCCTGTGGGATTGTCATGGTGGGAAGATGCTATGGGGTCAGATTGGAGAGATTGCTTGATATCCAAGTGCAACTTGTCAGTATCCATGACCATGGTGGCATGGAGGACTGGGAAGCACAAGGATGTCATACAGAGTGAGGAGATGAGTTGTTCAGAGGTAAACACTGGATGTAAGTTGTGCAGGTTGATGGTCACATAGTTGCTTCCTCCCTCTTTAGGGTAGACATCCCATCGTCTTGTCAGAGTGTCAGGTTTGGCTCCAAGTTGGCCAGGACAAAAATGAATAACAAGGTTAAATTGAGAAAGGTATTTTGACCATCAGACTTGATGTTGAGTGAGGAGTTTGGTTGTGGAAAAATATTCCAGGTTTTTGTGGTCTGTAATGATGTTGATTGCTTCTGAGGAGCCTTTGAGGTAGTGGTGCCAGCATTTGAACACTTCAAAAATTACTAGCAGTTCTTTGTTATAGACATCATAGTTTAGTTCTGGAGGGGTAAAGGTCTGAGAACGGAAGACAATTGGGTGAATGTCATTGTCTTCTGGATATATTGTTGACAGTATAGCGGTGAGTGCATAGTTAGAGGTGTTGGTTTCAATAATGAGTGGGGACCCAGGAGTCCAATGGGTGAGCATGGGAGCAGTTGTGAAGGCCTTTTTCAAGGTTTCAAAGGAACTCCAGCATGCATCAGTGAAAACCCATGGACTGTCCTTGCAGGTCAAATGGGTTAGCAGAATGGTAAGATTGGAATAATTGAATATGAAACAGCGATAGAAGTTTACAAATCCAAGGAAGGACTGCACATCTTTGACTTTTCATGGTTCAGGCCATTCCTGAATGACTTTGACCTTGTCATCAGCCATGGTGAGGCTTTAGGTGAGAGGATGTATCTGAGGTATTTGACAGTATTGATGTAGAAGAAGCACTTGTCTGTGAACACATACAGGTGGTTTAACCAGAGTTGCTAGAGTACATCTCAAACATGTCCTCTATATTGGTCTAGGTCATTGGAGCATATGAGAATATTGTCCAAGTAAATGAGAACTGAAATGTTGAGGAGGTTGGAGAAAACGTCATTCATGAAGCATTGAAATGCTGAGGGGGAGTTGGTGAGTCCAAAGGGCATCACACACCACTTGAATGATCCATATCTGATTCTGAAGGCAGTTTTCCATTCATCACCTTCACAGATTCAAATGAGGTGATAGGCATGTTGGAATTTGATTTTGGTGAATATCCAAGCCTTGCAAGGACTGTTGAGGAAGTCTGTCACTCTGGGGAGCAGATAGCAGTCCTTCTTCATAATTTTGTTGAGCCCTCAAAAATCGATGCAGAGTCAAAGAGAGCTGTCCTTTTTACAGGTGAATAAGACCAGAGCTCCTCCAGGGGACCTGGAAGGGCAGATGAAGCCCATGGCAACATGTTCATCTAGAAAATATCAAAGTGTTTTAGTTCACTCTGAGAGAGGGAATAGATTGGACCAAAGGGGGGAGATGTTCCATCTTCAAGTTCAATCTTGAGGTTGTATAGTCTGTGTGGAGCAACTGTATTGGCTTTGGCCTTACTGAAGACATCCATGAAATTGTGGTATTCATCTGGGACACCAGTCATGTTGATCAGAGCATTGTTCAAGTCTAACTTATTGCATGCTGAGATCAGTAGTTGGAAGGTTTGCATACCATCCATTTCGAAAATGTGGGCAAATGCTGCTGTGTTCACCAAGGCAATTTTGGGTGCAACAAGTGGAGTTGGAGGGTCAGATGAGTGCAGAACTGAATGTAATACTACCCAAGACCCAGTCAATCAATGGATTTTAGCAGGTAAGCCAGTTGTGTCCAAGAACTGTGGAATAGCTGGAGTCTAGCAGAGTTCTGAAAAATGTAACAGAGTGTTCCTCCCCTTTAGGGAAGTGAACTGGGAGGTCAATTGCCTTGCAGATGACTGAATTAGTCAATCTGTTAAACAAGTGGAGTGGAATAGGATTGATGTCATAGGTATGGAGCTGATGATTATATGCAATAATGGAATCTAGGAAACAATGAGTTGATCCAGAGTCAATATGTGTACTGATGGGTTTATTAAGAATTAATTCAGAGGTGAGTTGTATAGTCAGGGAGTTTGAACTGGAAAGAGTGGACATGTTGAGATGTAATTCTGTTATTGCACCATGGGGATCAATGCAGCCCTCAGCTGGTGCCAGAGTTGGAGGGCTGCTTAGGTGATTTTTGAATCTGAGGCTGTCTTGGCATTGGAATTCTTTTTGTCAGATGATTTGCTGTCTGTTGTGGAAGTGGCTCATCCTTATGCAGTGGAGGAGATTGATTTAGGACACTCCTTTGCTACATGACCTGTTCTACCACAGAAGAGACAGAGGTTCTGCTCAAAGCAGCATTGTTGCTCCTGCTGAGTCAGTTTACCATCTTTGCCTAGTTTTGACACTAGGTCTAAGGTCTTATTGGGGGTATTCAAGGTATTGTTGTTGGACTTGTTGCCATTGTTGTTGTTTGACACCTTCCTGTTGTCATTGGAATTTGTTGACAGTGTGGTGAGGGGTTTGCCCTTGTCTTAGTGGTGGTCCAAGGTTTTGTTTAAGTTGTTCTCTTAAGTGACTTCAGAGTGTCATTCCCAGTAGTGGGCATTGATGGATTGGGTGAGGGATCAAAGTTCATGCAACATGCTGGATTTACCAACATGAGCTACTTAGTCCTTGATTCTGGTTGGAAGTCCATTGTAGAACTGGCAGTGGAGTGTGGCATCTCCTCAATGGATGTATGTAGCGAGGTGGTTGGACTTGAGCAGATACTTAGTGACTTGTTGATTGTCATGCATGTGGAGGGTTTTGAGGTCAGCTTCTGCTTTGCAAACAGGATTGTGGGGTCTGAAGTTGTCCTTCAACTCAGATACAAATTCTGAATAATCATCTATCCAAAAGGGGTCGACATCAGAGGAGAGGGCAGGCTTGAACCAGTCTAACATGGTTCCTTTCAGGTAGGACAGCATGTAGGTGACTTTTGCACTGTCAGATGAAAAGGCATCAGGACAGTCACAAAAACTTAGATTACATTGAACCAAAAATGGCTGGAGTTTACAACTGTTGGAGCTATCAAAGGTGTCCAGTTCTCAGACCTTGGTCCAGGGTGATGACTTCTTTGGTAATGACAGATTGTGGGCCAACATGGCAATGACCTCAGCAAGGTTGGGGATATCATTTGAGTTTGATGACAATGCTCTCAGAGGATTTGGAGCCAGGAAGGGGTTGGATGGAGACTGAGGGGGGTTATGATCAGGAGGTGTGTTAGGGGGATCTGGCATGTCTGGATTGGGCACTTGTGTGGGGTTTTCAGGGTTAAGTGGGGTTAGGGGTGAGTGAGTACTCAGGAGCATAGTTGGGACATTAGGTATATGGTGTATGGATGCTTCTGAAATCATTCCAAGAGTACCAGTGTATATGTTGCTTTGAGTGCTACATTTCATAGGTGACAAAGAGTGAGAGTTCAAATATAATGTTAAGTCCTGGGTTGAAGACATCTTGTCCAGAGGTTTCTTGGAGTGGTCAAGCTGTCAAAGTTGAACCAGGTTACAGAGTCAAGAGGACTTGGCTTCAACTTATGTGTTATGCCCTCTTATGTCATCTTGTCCTTGTATTTATGGAGATGTCATGGAGTGGAGTTGCAGAGTGAGTTCATGGAGGCAAACTAGGAGGAGACTAAATCAATATTTGAACTAGAGAACTAGCCACAAATACATGGAGGTTTAAATACATTTGGAGTGTGGGATTAATATGGAACAGGGTCATCCAAATGCAGAAGGGTAACTACATTAGGATGCAGGGGTGCTAAATGAGAGATGGGGTCATGTGGAACTATGGAACATGGTAGAAAATGACATAGAAGATAATAGAAGGGGTGACATGGAGGTCCATGTGTGTGATGTGGAGATCCACATATCAGAGTGATGATGTAGTGAGGATGACAGGGACAGAGTATGGAGTGTATGGAGATCACATGAAGAGTGCAGAGGGTGTCTGAGGTGTGGAGTGTGATGGGGGTTTAAGTGCAACTCAGATGTGGCACAGAGGTGGATGACTAAGGGTACTAAGGTGGAGATTTGTCAGAAGTAATCTGGGATCTAACAGCATGTCTTTCACCACTGACTTGCCTAAAAATCCTGTTTCCCTCCTTCAGAAGTTTGGACCTTTGCCTTCTGTGCTATCTCATGAGCATCTAGGGCAGCTAATACTGACTCTGAAATCATATCTGTAAGTGCAGCTCCTGTGAGGTTTGTGCAGACATGTTTCTTGTGGGGCTCTGGGTATGCTGGGGAAATATAGCCTCACTTTCCACAGTTATAGCATGTCCAAGTCTTGATGCATTGTCAATTGGAGTCTATGTCCATGGGTGTAGCAGTGCTAGTTGTGGGCATAACAGGAGCAGTTGTAGTGTGGGTTGGGATGATGTGATGGGAGCCATGAGGTACTTGTGCCTTTTTAACCTCTATGAGGTGGCAATAGTTGAGGTCAATCTGGCATGTGACTTCCTTCCTTCCAAGCCTTGAGATTGGATGGGAGGGATGGTTCTGCATGGATCTTGTCTAAAATCATCACCAGAAGTCCTTGTACATAGGCATCCTCTAGTGCCTCATTGTTGAAGCCTATTCTCCCTGAAAGTATCTCAAATTGTGCAGTATGATCATCTGCTGACATGTTAGACATCATCTTGAGGTCATGCAGTTTGGTATGGGCTGTTCTAGCATGGTGAGGGTCTCTGAAGGCCTCTTCAACTTCTTTAGTGAACTGATCAAAGGTGGTGATTGAGGAAGTCCCATCAATGATAGCTTGGGTCTTATTATGTGCCCAAATTGCTGCAGAGCCTCCTGATATAAAAGAAAGAGCATACAAAATCTTTGTTTTGTTATCTGGGAAAGATCCTAGCTGAATGGTGATGGAGAGTTTCTGTCAGGGGATGACTTGTTCCAAGCCCCAAGCTGAAACTGAAACAGCTTGGCCAGGAATGTGCCAAATGACCTGAAGTTTTTGGCAACAGCTCCCAAACATTTGGCATCTTTGGGCCCACGAAACAACTCAGCACTTACCCATGAGATTCCTGAGCTAGGAGCTGAGACTTAAAGTGAGGGGGCTGAGGACTGAGGAAGGCCAAGAAGGGATCCACCCAACCCAAGGCCAAGTCACTTAGGCTGAGGAGAGGTACCTCAGTTCAGGCCAACACCCTTAAGGGCTGAGTGCCTGAACCTCAGTTCAGGTTCTGGGAAATTGGCTCCAGAGATGTCAAGTATTTATAGAATGGGTATGCTATCAGGGTTTGAGTGATAATTTTCCTATTTGCATTTGCATCTTGATTATGTAATAAGTACAGGAGTAGGGCATAGGGTTGTGACTGGTGTGACAGTGACTCCTCAGCTTGATCTCTGAGGATTACCACTACACCAGGTAGGCTTTCTGTGCATTTGTTACTAGTAAACTGTGTATAAACTGAGGATTACTGCTACACCAGGTGGATTATCCTTTATCAGCTCATAAATATTGGAGTATCTTGTTGTTTTGACCTTGTCAATAGCATTGCCCTTACAGCAGATCAAGCTCCCCCTCAGACAACCTCAGACATCCTTTCCACCAGTTTCCACCTCACAACATGTCAAACCAGACCCTAGAGGAATATTGGGAGTCCCTAGGTGCAGCTGGCACCATCCTCAGTGACATGTTTGCCACCCAGGCAGACCAAGTTGATCTGCTACAGCACCAGAATAAAGTGCTTAGAGAGCAGTTAAGTGCTATGCAGAACAATATGACTAATGCTGCCTCAGCTGCTGCAGTTGCAGCAACCCAGCACTTGGCTATCCATATCCCAGTACCCAACCTCCCCTCTCAATGCTCCATCAAGGCAGCTGATCCAGAGAAACTCACTGGGGATAGGGCTGATACAGAAGGATTTATTCATGCTATGAAGCTCTCTATCACCCTTCAACCAGGGTCATTCTCAGATGAACAAACCAAGATGTTATACGCCCTCTCATTCATGTCAGGAGGCTCTGCAGTGATATGGGCACAAAATAAGACCCAAGCTATCATTGATGGAACCTGATCAATCAGTACCTTTGATGAGTTTGCTAAGCAGGTTGAAGGAGCCTTTGGAGGTCCTGATTGTGCTAGAACAGCCCTCACCAAACTGCATGACCTCAAGATGACATCTAGCATGACAGCAGATGACTATACAGCTCAATTCAAGATACTTGCAGGGAGAACAGGCTTCAATGATGAGGCTCTAGAAGATGCCTATGCACAAGGGCTTCCAGCAATGATCTTAGACAAGATCCATGCACAACCATTCCTCCCATCCAACATCAAGGCATGGAAGGAAGCTGCATGCCAGATTGACTGTAACTATTGCCATCTTATAGAGGTTAAAAAGGCACAAGAACCTCAAAGACCCCATCACACCATCCCAACCCACACTGCAACCACTCCTGTTATGCTCACATATAGCATTGCCACACCCATGGAGATAGACTCCAATTGATGATGCATTGAGACTTGGACATGCTATAACTGTGGCAAGTGAGGCCATATCTCCCCAGCATTCTCAGAGCCCCACAAGGAACATGTCCACACAAACCTCACAGGAACTGCACTTACAGACATGATCTCAGAGTCTGTGGCTGCTGCCCTAGATGCTCATGAGGCAGCACAGGAGGCAAAGGTCCAAACTTCTGAGGAAGGAGGGAAACAAGATTTTTAGGCAAGTCAGCAGTGAAGGACATGTCCCGCTCAACAAATTGGTTTTCATTTTTTGAAACATGTACACTAGGGAATACAAGAGACATGCTACATTCATTGCCAACCCTAAACCAAACTGAAACCCAAACAGTCATGCCTGAAATCAAACCCACCACCCCAAACCCCAAAGATCAGCCTTCTCCCTCTCTCTATATGCACTCTGCTGACACTTGCTAGTGCACCAAAGTCCCCCTGAAGGTCTGGTCTGTTGACACTGGATGCCCTCTAGCAATTGACACACTCCTTGACAGTGGTACCACTGGAATGTTCATTAATGTTGAATTTGTTCAGGCTGAAAGGCTCAAAACATGTCACAGTAAAGGTAGCAGGAGTATGTGCCTGGCCCATCCCACATAATATCACCAAAGTAAGATCCTTCCTTGGATTTGTTAACTTCTATCGTTGACTTGTAAATAACTTCTCTCACATTGCCAAACCCCTGAACAATCTCACCAAAGCCAATGCACAGTGCTCCTGGGCACCAAATGGACCAGAACAAGTTGCCTTTGTTGAATTTAAATGCCTTATCACCTCTACCCCTATCCTTATCCTCCCAGACCAAGCACTTTTTCCTAGAAACAGATGCCTTGGCATATGCAACAGGTGCTGTACTATCTCAAATCTGTGATGATGGGAAGTGGAGACCCATTGGCTTTGTCTCAAAGAGTCTCTCAGACACAGAGCATGACTATGCTATCCATGACAAGGAATTACTCTCTGTCATCTGTGGTCTAGAAGAATGGTGTCATATCCTAGAAGGAACCAAGTACAAAATTGAGATTCTCAATGACCAACAAAACCTCACCTACTTTTGGTCTACACAGAATCTAAACTGTCACCAGGCTTGCTGGTCACTTTATCTCTCTCACTTTGATTTTGAATTGATCCACTGTCCTGGTTGCCATTCAACTAAACATGATGTGCTCTCAAGATGGGTAGATCATAAGTGGGGGGAGGAAGATAATCAAAACCAAATTCTACTCCATCCTAACATGTTCCATGTTAATGCCACAGGTGCACAACTAGTTAATGGTGAGGCCAATGAACTTCTTGAGAGAGTCAGGCATTGCATAGATCATGATGAGAAGGTTGAAAAGGCTCTCAAAGAACTTGGGTCATCTGGAAATCTTCAAGGAGAAGAGTGGACAGAAGACAATGGTCTTATTCTTTACCATAGCAAGGTATACATCCCTCTTGACTCCAAACTACAGCATGACATTGTCAAAACATACCATAATGCAAGTATCACTGGTCACCCTGGTTGCTAGAAGACAACTGAACTTGTGTCCCAGAGCTATTGCCTGGAATGGGATGGTACATTGCCAAATACATTAAGGCTTGTCACCCCTGCAACAGGACCAAAACCTTCCCTGCCCCCCCCTTGGCAAACTCCTTCCCAATCATATTCCAGACTGCAGATGGCAGGTTATCACTGTTGATATAATCACAGAACTACCTGTCAGTCAAGGTTACAATGCTCTTCTCATCACTGTAGACCACCTCTCAAAATGTGCACATTATCCCCACCACATCTGATGTGAACTCAGTAGAAATCACCAGACTTTTCCATGACCAGGTTTGGAAGCTCCATGGACTACCAGAGGAAGTCGTCAGTAATTGTGGCACTCAATTCATCTCCCAGTTCATGTGAGAACTAAATAAGCTTTTAGGAATCAAGGTTGCTGCCTCTACAGCCTATCATCCACAATCTGATGGCCAAACAGAAAAAGTCAATCAGAAGATTGAGCAATACATCCAACTCTTTGTCATTCAATGTCAAGATGACTGGCTAGAATGTATCTCTCTCACTGAATTTACATATAACAATCAAATTCACTCTACAACACAGACTACCCCCTTCATGCTCAACAGTGGTCAGCATGCAAGATTTGGACTAGAACCAACCTGAGAAACCTGATTAGAAGCATTGGATGAATTCACCAATCACATGGAGAAGGCCACTATTGAAGCATACTCTGCCCTGTCAAAGGCTGCAGATGACATGGCATGATTCTATGACCTACACTGTCAGACTGCCCCCACATACAAGATTGAAGATAAGGTCTGGCTAAATGCACAAAATATTACAACCACTCACCCAATGAAGAAGTTATATCACAAATGGTTGGGCCCTTATGCAGTAAACAAGGTCGTATCATGGAATGCCTATGGCCTCCAACTTCCACCATCCTTTGGTTGCACCCATCCTGTCTTCTCTGTCAACCTCCTACATCCCTACCAAGAGGATCCAAACCAAGAACAACATGTTCAACCCCCACCTCCTCCTGTTATCCAAGATGGAATCCCTGAGTATGAAGTCGAGAGGATCCTAGACAGCAGGGTTCACTGAGGATGACTAGAGTACCTAGTCTGCTGGAAGGGTTATGGAACTGCAGATGACCTCTGGCTACCTGTGAAGGATGTTTCTGGAACAAAGCAACTTATCAAGGAGTTTCATTGGCAAAACCCCAAACTCCACAGCATATATCAGCTACCCTATATGCCACCCTCCCCTTTTGAACCTTAGAGAATTTCACAGAAACTCCCAAATGGCACCTCTTTGATTGGATAGAAGGGAGGACCTGAACATGTGACACTCAACCCCAAAATAAGTGAAGTTCCACCTGACATTCTATTCATTTCACTCAACCTTATATAAACATTTCCTATCAACCTTCTCTCCACTCACTTCGATAACAGTTACCCTCACCACTATAACATGTCCACCCAATCCAGCCAGCAAAGCCTCATCCCTCTTCAATCCCACCCTCTATCTTCACACTTGTCCTTCAAACCAAAAGACATCAGGTGAATCAAGACATTTTTTGACAAGCTGACCAAACCCAAACCCATTTTATCCCTTCTCTGGCAGAAGCAACCCAGGTCCCATCAGCCCAATGAAGCTGGGGAACCATTACACCTAGGTGCATCCCTTACCCCCTTTAAGTTTGAGGGATTCACTGAGGAATGGGGTCATAACACCATAGGGGAGTGTGCAGAGATAGCACTGTGTGAGAGATGTAGCAATGTTGGCCCCACCTACTCTTTCAAACTCCTACTGTATCCTGGAGTGGTGATCAAGTCAGACCAAACCTCCACCCTCTCCTCATTCTGGCCCTGAAAGGGTATCTTGGGGGATGTTTCCATTGAATCCACCCTCCAAAACCCATTCAAGCCAAAACTTCTGGAAGGGGTGGTAGTTCATTCTTAAAGGCCATGCCAAGATGACATGCATTGAGAGGGGGGTGATGTCAGGGTTTGGTTGATAATTTTCCTATTTGCATTTGTGTCTTGATTATGTAATAAGCACTGGATTAGGGCATAGGGTTGTGACTGGTGTGATAGTGACTCCTCAGCTTGATCTCTGAGGATTACCACTACATTAGGTGGATTATACCTTATCAGCTCATAAATATTGGAGTATCTTGTTGTTGTGACCTTGTCAATAGCATTGCCCTCACATGTGCATAACTTCAGGCCCAAGAGAGGGGTAAGGTATGTTGAGGAAGTAGGACATGGACAATGGGTATATAGATCAGATGGCTCACTAGCAAGAGACCCTAAGTTTTTCCTCTTAGGATTTCCCCCTTGCTAGTGCTGCATGATATTCTGTAAGTGCAACAGGGGTTACCATTACAGTTTCACAGCCTGAATGAATCCTTTTGTTTCTCCTCTATCTCTGCTAAACTTTTCTGGGTCAGCTGCTTTGATTGAGTGATGAGAGGGGGGAGTGGGTGAGGAGGTGTGGATAGCTATCTGCTATGTTACAGCAACTGCAGCAGCTGAAGCAGCATTGGCCAGATTGCTTTGAATGCCACCCAACTGGTTGTGGAGGAGTTGATTCTGGTGCTGTAATTGTCAAAATTTGATCTGTTTGGGTGGTAAGCAGGGTTCTGAAAAAGGTACTATTTATAGGATGCATATATGCACTATACCACCTCTGACCGATTCAACCTTAATATATTGTATTTTTATGGTCAAAAACCTCAAAAATGATTCATTATATGTTGTATTATTTTTCTGAAAATTTCTGAAAACTTCCCACCATTTTTTCATGAGATCTCACTTTATTTTGTTGTATACTACCAGGCGTGGCACTCATAATTGCCTCTGCCTTGAGACTATAGGTGTTCCTCAGAGTTTGGCAGGAGCCACCTGAGCAGTTACTCAGTAGCTTGGTTATTAGATGGGCACCTGGCCAGCGCTAAAGAGCTGGTTTATGCATATATGCAGGTGAGACACAACCCATGTATTATTTCCCTCCTTAGTGTTGGACATCACTGAGGAGGTGAGCAACCCATGTAGTAGTAGTAGCAAAATAGTCACTAATTTCTTTATATTTCTTTATGTATAGTGAAATTACTAGGTTTCCTTGGAAATTCCTGCACCCTGCTGTGAACACAGCTGCTTGATCCCAACATAGGTTATGGGCCCCAGAGACCAAGCAGAGAAACCATCCCTTAGTATGAGAAAGCTAGCTACTGATGGGTCCAATTGGCCCTGGTGGTGGACTAATCTCCATACCCACTTTGAGTCAAAAAACCTTCTTAAACATATAGAAGGCACTGTTGACAGGCCACCTGATCCTCCTACATTTGCCAAAGGTCACATACTCACTGATGAAGAGAAGATTAAAGTTGACAAGGCTGAGGAGAGACTTGAAAAGTTTTTGGCCTGAGAAGGACTATGAGGCAAGTAATATGTCTAGGAATTCTCCTTCAGAGATCTGGGCTCCCATTTCATTGAGTCGAGAATAGAGATCTTGTGCTTTATCCAGGTGCTCCCTGAGGTCATCATCTTCTGAACACTTCAGGTTCCAGAGTTGTCTTTGTATAGTAGTGACCACTATTTTGGGCTTCTTGGTCATTTAGACCACTAATGCATCCCAGGTTTCTTTAGCAGTTCTCTTCTTTTCTAGCATAAGTGCCAGTGATTCTGACACTGAGACCAAAATATGGCTCTGCCATCTTCTTATGAAGCAGTCATAAATGCCCTTATCATATCCCTTGAAGAGGTCAGAAAACCTCTAGATCCTGACAATATCATCAGGATACTCAAATCACAATATGACAGATGAAAGACTTTGTCTATTACTCAAGAGGAACAAGGATTTGTGGGTACATCAGAGAAAAAGATGCATATATGCACCAACTGCAAGAAGCCAGGCCTGTCAAAGTACGATCTACTGAACCTCGGTTCACTCAGTCATACCAACCGAAGTCTGGCATACTGTATCACAAGCTACAGACTCCCAAGTCTTACAAGTACTATTCAGTTTGACTTGGCTTGGTTCAGTACCTCACACTTTGATCATATTCTCTTTTACTTGCTCACTTTGCTTTGGTAACCTTTGGTATATGTATGGGCATGTATGCCCGCTTTTCATATATTACTATTCTTACATCCATACTTTACATCCTCATTTCCATGCCTTGTGCAACATTGTTGCATATCTTATGGCAACTGTCAGGGGACAACCTATCTCAAACCCTGAGCTGAAATGAACACAGCTTGGCCAGGAAGGGACTGAACAACCCAAGGTTTTTGGCAAGACCTTCCAAACCTTCGGCACCTTTGGGCCTGAGAAACAGCTTGGCACTTACCCACAAAGTTTCTGAGCTATAGACTGAGATCTAAGATGGGAAGCTGAGGGCTGGGGAAGGCTAGGAAGAGATCCACTCGACCCAAGACCAAGTCACTTTGGCTAAGGAAGGATACCTCAGTTTGGGTTGAAACCTCTAAGAGCTGAATACCCAAACCTCAGTTCAGGTCCCAGAAGATTGGCTCTGAGATGCCTGGTATTTATAGAAGCTCATGCACATACCTTCAGGCCCAAGAGAAGGGTAAGGTATGCTGAGGAAGCAGAGCTGTTAGGATCTCATGAAGCAAGATCCCCATCTGCTTAGTCAATTATGATTAAGTGTTCTCTTCTTATTTTGGAAACCCCACTCAGTCTCCATTGATTTCTCATCCTAGTTCTAGACCTCGCTTCAGTTTATTCGCTTCACAATTCTGCTCATGATACATTTTCCTATTCAAGTAATTTCCATTGCCTTGTGCAACAATCTTTGTAACAACTTCACCCAAACCTTATTCTTACTCATCCGTGTTTCACCTCGCCCTTGTTTTGATTCCCGTTCTGGCAACCCCTTGTTCTTTTGATTTGAAATCACTCTGACTAATTTGAAATACTAACCTCATATATAATGCGTATGTAAATTAGTAGTTCTGTAGTCAGAAAATCGACTAAGATTACCCTGAGCTTTTCAGTTAGACCTCACCCTCAGAAATTAGGGAATCTGCAAGATCTGGTCGGCGCAGCACATAAGCTGAAGCCAAGCCCTACTCCAAACCTCACCCAAAGTTACAACCTCACTCAAGTAATATACAAGAACCTTGGCTCGACCCATTCTTAACAGTATTTTCTGACTCACACCCCTGATCTCATATTAATGTCCACTATGACCACTCATTCCAGTATTCACACCGTTAGACAGGTTACAGCACCCTCAACTCCATCTAATCTGCAAGCAATATCAGAATTACGATGAATCTCTGAACAACCCGAGGATGTATGCTCCCCCAATACGGTTGATGCCGAAAACTTCAGTCAAGGCAGAGACCAAGGACATGGAACCCCTCCAACTCCTGGGCCTCCTGATAATGGCCCCCCTGACAATGACCTGGACGATGATGATAACCTGTTCCAAGATGCTCATAGTGTTGATACAAATATTGACTCAGATGAGCTCATTAAAAGGGTTTTCAAATGTCTTACCCAACCAGCCACTGCAGATTCAGGCTCCCGAGCCAAAATTTGCAAACCCAAGGTTTACAATGGCACAGATCAAGCTAAGCTTCATACATTTTTCCTTCAATGTATGCTGAACTTCCGAGATCGCCCATCCGTGCTTTCAAGACAGGCACATCAAAGATTCAGTATGCCATCTCGTACCTCTCTGGCCCCACCTTACAATATTTTGAACCTGCCATCCTAGGCGAGACCTTTCCTGAGCCTACCTGGCTCTCAAATTGGGAAGAATTTCATGCCAAACTCGAAATGAATTTCAGCCCCTTCAACAATGGTGCGCAAGCAGAAATAGAGCTCAAAAAAATAGTCATGAAGGATCATCATCAAGCTGCTCGCTACTTCATCGACTTTGCCCAAGCCTCCACTCACACCCAGTGGAATGACACTGCCCTCGCTCACATGGCTTACAAGGGATTGCCCAAGCATATCAAGGACAGTCTCCTTAATTTTCCTTGCTTCAAGTCCCTCACCAAGCTTTGAAGCTTTTCATTAGAAATTGATAGCAGGTATTGGGAATGCAAGGAGTACGAAAACCTCGTGAACCCTGCCCAAGGTTCTAACATGTTCTCCAACTGGTCCAATCCCCCCAACCAGTCCAACCAGTCCTCCCCCAGCTCTGATAACAACCAAAAGAGCCGTAAGGGGAACAACAACAACAACAACAACAACAACAACAACAACAGTGGAAACCAGAAGTCTGCAAACAATACCAAGACTCCCAACCTTTTGTCAAAGCTCGGGAAGGATGGTAAACTTCTGCCCGAGGAGTGTCAGTGACACATTGACCAGGGACTTTGTCTTCTGTGTGGTTCAAAGGGCCACATGGTAAAAGACTGCCCAAAGTCTAAATCAATGAACTCCTCGAATCCCAAAGCTCACGCTGCCAAAGCGAGCTCTGACTCCAAGGCCAAAGATTCCTTGGCCATGGAATCAAAAAAATAATCAGCAACCTTGGAACCACGCGGCCTGAGGATTGTGGTAACCTCGCTCATGTGCTCACTTTAAATGCCATTTCTTCCACTCTTTCAAAGAACTCTTTAGTATTAAATTTGACATGTACCCTTATGCCTAAAGCCTGTTTAGTTACCCTTCTTGATTGTGGTTCTTCTGATTGTTTCATTGAATCACAAGTAGTGCAGAAATATTCTCAACCTACTGCCTCTGTACCCCCCATTCCATTAAAATTATTTGATGGTTCTACTAACTCAACCATCACTCAGACTATGACCATTACAATCTGTTTTCCAACTGGCAAACTTCAGACAGTTACTTTCTATGTAACTTCATTGGATGGCAGCTGCTCTGTGGTACTTGGCTACAACTGGCTCACCCGCTACAATCCAATGATTGACTGGGTATTGGGCAGTATTACCTTCAAGACTTTGGAACCAGCCCCCGTGCCAACCCATCTGGCTACTACAGCTCATAGCACCTCGCTTCCTAGTGAACCCTTGCCTACCCCTCCAAAGTTGAAAACACCTCGGATAGCTCTGGTTAACGCCACTGCTTTTATGTGAGCTTGCAAACTAGAAGGATCCCAGGCATTTCAGCTTGACCTCACTAACCTCGACGCCTTTGCCTGAGGTTCAACTACGGTCAAAACCTCTGAAATTCCAGACAGCATTAGATAGCATGTTCCCGAACATTACCATGACTTCGCTGATGTCTTCAGTAAAGTTAGTGCTGATACACTAGCACCCCACAGACCTTATGACCTCGAGATTGATCTTGAGGATGGGACCTCACCCCCGCTTGGTCCTATCTATTCTCTGTCAGTCTCTGAGCTTCAATTGCTCTGAGAATTCCTCGATGAACACCTCAAGAAAGGATTTATCTGCCCATCGTGCTCCTTGCATGGGGCCCCAGTGTCATTTGTGTGGAAAAAGGATGGTTCCTTGCAGCTCTGTGTAGACTTCCAAGGTCTTAACAGAATCACCAAAAAGGATCGCTACCCACTCCCACTAATAACTGACCTATTAGATGCTCCCAAGAAAGCTTGCATCTATACCAAAATTGACCTTAGGCATGCCTATCACCTCGTTTGTATTGCAGAAGGAGACGAATGGAAGAAAGCCTTCAGGACCCACTATGGATCTTTTGAATGGCTTGCCATGCCTTTTGGCCTATCCAATGCTCCTGCAGCCTTTCAATGCTTCATGAATGACATATTTGGCAACCTTTTGGATGTTTGCACTATCATCTACCTAGATGATATCCTCATCTACCTAGATGATATCCTCATCTACTCTGACAATGAAACCTTGCACATTGGACATGTCCAAGAAGCTTTGTAACAGCTACATAAGCACCATCTCTATGCCCAAGAAGATAAATGTTCATTTCACCAGACCTCGGTTGAATACCTCAGCTATATACTCTCACCCAAGGGTCTCACCATGGCTGAAGAAAAAGTCAAGTGCATTCTAGACTGGCCGGAACCTTGGAAGGTTAAGGATGTTCAATCCTTCCTCAGTTTTGCAAACTTTTACAGACGTGTCATCAACAATTATTCCACCATCATGATCCCTCTCACCCAACTCACCAGGAAAGGCCTTCCTTGGAACTTCACTGAGGATTGCAGAGAATCCTTCAACATGCTAAAGCAGGCATTTACAGGTGCACTTATCCTAACCTATTGGACACCTGACTGCCCTTTGATTGTGGAGACAGATGCATCAGATTATGCCCTCACTGTGATTCTCTGTCAACACACCTCGGATGGTGAACTCCACCCCATAGCCTTTCATTCCTGAACTTTTACCTTGCCCAAACTTAACTACAATGTTCATGGCAAAGAACTATTAGCCATCTTTGAGGCATTCCAGCATTGGCGACACTATCTGGAAGGCTCTGCTAAATCCATCAACATCATCACTGATCATAAAAATTTGGAGTACTTCTGCACTACTAAACTATTGACCAGATGATGGGCTAGATGGTCAGAGCACCTCTCCCAGTTCAACCTCATCATATGTTTCAGGCCTGGATGCCTCGGTACGAAACCTGACTCTCTTACTAGACATTGGGATGTCTACCTAAAAGAGGGGGCAATGTTTTGGAACCTGGACAAGACCTTGGTGTTAAAGATATAACACTTCAGTCTATCACTTTGTGTAGTGAAGCAAGACAAAGAAGAGTTTCAAACTTTGCTATAGCAGCAATGTATGAGACTATCAAAGTCTATAGGTTCAGGATACTTAGGGGTCCAGAGATATTCCAATGAAAGGGAATGTGCTTAGAGGAAAGAGGAAGTAAGTGGACTAAACGGATTACCCGTCAATGCACTTTTTAGTGAGGGAAGAAAGAAGTTACAGTGAAGT